>SNQJ01S0016995.1:0-28360 GCA_010110895.2 Picea sitchensis
CTCGTGAAAATCTGTCTCTGTGTGTATTTTATGTGTGACTGATGATCTTTACTCGTACTGTCCATATGCTGTATGTTGCTTGATAACACATGAAGAAATATTAATAATTGTTAAGAAGGTGTAAAATTGTTTAAGCTTATAAAAAACTGATTCNCCCTCTCAGTTGTATTAGTATTTCCAACAAGATTTGCATCTCATTCTGAGTTTTAGTATCAACTTTCCCCTCCAACCATTCTCCCTATGCAACCCTTCCTCTTTCCCTTGACGGTATGTTGGTTGTGAGAAGATAATGTGCGTTTGATGCACTTGGAGCGATGACAGAGGAGACCAGACTTGGTTCGTAGAGAGGTCGCCAGCAAAGGTTGTAACATTTTTTTATCTTAAACTTGAATAAAATAGATTATCTTTGTCCCAGAACCCTATATTTACATGTTCTTGTTAATTTGAGAATGTATATCTATGTTTAGACTTTTAAAGTGATTATTAGAGATTGTATATGTTGTTGCATTGTATTCCTAACCCCTTGCAAGTCAGCTTTGGGAGGAGATCTATGATCTAGGAGGCAACAACAAGTGAAAGAGGTCTACACCAACCGTAAGGATTGAAGGTGCATTCATTAACCCTCTCTTTCCTCTTTCCCTCATCACTTAGTTTAAATTTTTTTGGGGTAGACTAAAGGTAGATTAGTCTTTTAAGGGAGTTATTTTTCTGTTTATTTCTTAGACCCAGTTTAGGGGGATTTTCCCTGTAACACCCAGGAAGTCTTCCCCTTCTATGTTAAACAATCCTTCAACTGACCCACTTCCCTTCTAGGGATTTAGAAACATGCCAGACAAGAAGTCTCAGACCATTGCAACTAATGCCCAACGCACCAGGGAACAATTCCCAACAAATGTCTCACCTGGAGAGAATTCTCATGGGCCTGACAAACTGCTTCTTCCACAACAAATATATCACCTGGAGAAAATGCTCATAGGCCTGACAACCCACTTCTTCAATAGCACACAACTCTTCTAAAGAACATAGTTAATAAATGGTAGTAAGTTAAAACAAAATACAAACTCCTTTGTAGAGGAAGTGCGTCTGAATGAATCTAGGAAATTAGTGATAACCCCTTGAAATAGACTAAGGCCAACAATATGTATCGCATGGTCATAATTGGACACTTTTCACCCTAAGAATTATCTTTAGCCACTTGGTGACTCGTTCCCATCCCTCGGGAACTTAGGATAAATAATTATCCATAAATTACACTTTTCAGAAATATTAATAAAATATTCCCTTGGACTTAAGCCCCCTTGGATTACATCTCTTTTCATCTGATCTATCTGTGCACAATGATGTGATATTATTAATAACTTGAGTGTGATTACATTTTACAAGGAAAGGCGCACTGGCCTATTTGTATCCCAACTCACCAGCCAAATAACCAGATAGGCTATCCGACCACATACACACATATCAGTCCAATGTGAATTTCAAGGTAGTCCTCATTCACTTACTTGAGTGTGTGCAAGACTATGGAATATGAACACTCTTCCCTTGATGTGAAATTCTTGCACACTACTCAGGTGCATGCAATACTATGGAATGTGCACACCCTTTATTTGAAAACAGTCCTCGCGCACTACTTAGGTGCACGCAAAACCAAAATTTGGTGCTAGAGGCTCACCATCCTATATATACATTTACAATTGGCACCAATGGCTCACCAACCTATATGTACAATTACAAATGGGGTTCATATTAGGGACATTACATACCTACTACTTGATCTTTTGTCTTATCAACACTCCCCACCCCCCTTACCTGAGTGATTTTTTTTGGTACATCTTATTTCTCTTCTTTATTTAAATCAATAACATTTTGGGGGTGATCTATAGGTTGAAATTCCTATTGCTAATCCAATGCTTTCTTGTTATCCATTTATTTATGGAATAACTCTTCTTGGACCCTTTTAACCTCTTTTTCCTGTTGTTTCCTTCTTTCCTCAGTAGCTTGGTTTTCTTCTTCTTCCCTCGGTCTTTCTTCTTCCTTTAATTTTTCAGGATGCCCTTGCAACTCTCTCTTTCTTTGATAAACTTCAACATATCTTATTTTGTTTTCTATTTCTTCCTAAGTAGCATCTTCTTCTCATTTCTTACACAATTCTTCCTCTATTTTGCACTAAATTTCCTAGTCTTTATGCAATGTAGTCTATTCCTCTTGAATGACATGTTGTTATGCTTCCTCCCTTAACCTAATTTCCTCCTATATTATACTTCTTCAACTAACTTGTTAGCAATTATTTCATGGTTTATCTCCATCATTCGTTCATCTACAAACAAGATTTTGAAAATAGTTATGTGAGTGTTACTTCCTCTTTCCCACACTTCATCCCATATTTGGGAATTTTGAGTGAATTCTTCCTCCTCCCACCTCTCATGAATATATATCTATCTATATTCCACTTGTTCAACATGTTTCAAAACTATTTATTTGGGATTGTGCCTTCTAAACCTTTCGGTTTGGAACTTATATTCCAAATGACTGAGTCCTTCTTTCCTTTCTTGCCTTGTATCCTTGATGAAATAGAAACCTATTTTGAAACCGTAAGGGATATGAGGTAATTTACTTGGATTACTTTTCCAAATATGCATTGAACCCATGAAGGATGGATTGATAGCATATTTCTATGATAACCAATATATCTAGGATATACTTGGGAAATAAGTGAGGTGTGAAAGTTTCCCCATAAATCATGATGTATGTAAGGTCCTCTTCTAAATACCAATTACCAATGCATGAAATTATTTTTTTATCTTTATGAGTTGTTCTTGGTATTTCTCTAAAGAAAACAATGAAATATAGCCTAGCCAAGAAAGAATCACATATTAGGGAATAATCATTTTTGTACTTATTCTCCCAAAGAATCTGAAAATACACATGGACTAGAGCATCTGAAACATGCCAATTTAGATTCAACCTCAAGAATACATTCCTAGAGAATATCACATCTATTATATAAATCCATGTAGAAGGAACAACACTTAGCTCCTCAACTTCTTGTTGGGCCTCTTTCAATTTTATAACTCATCTGATTAGACAAGATGGTTTTCCAATTGAAATATTTTCCTATTGTAGCCACTATGTAGGCTAATGGGATCCATGAAACAATAAAATGGGAACAATCCTTTTCTCCATATAGTCGACACAATAGAACCATGATATACATGTATGGCTCTCTTAATCCTATAATGTTGTACCATCTAGAAGTCTTACGGAATAACTTCTTATCCTCCTTCCACCAACCAATTACTATCTTCCCTAAGTCTTGATGGTCATACAATATTTTCATAAAGGTATTTTTGTTGTTGGAAAATTGTTATATTTGTCCACTTTTGGGGGTAGGAAAACCCCCATGCAATTACCCTTATGATCATTGATCACACAATTCTTAGAATCAATACGACTAATGACCCATTCAATTTCTTCTGCACATGGAAAAATGGGTGCTCTGGTTGCAACAATGTGTACGTGATATCTCTTGGTATTCATAAATACTTTTTCATCTAATTACCTTACATTATGGTAGTTTTGGAGTGTGACCTCTCGGTATCCTTCTTTATAATACTTCAGGTATAAGTCATTCTAGTTGAGTAATGAAACATGTGTTCTGATGCTTGGATATATGTCTTTATATATTGTCTGTAATGAATTTTCTATTATCATGGGTAATTAGATTACTGGTAGAAAATCCTCCATTAGAACCTCGATCACGACTAGTCCTTCAAGTGAACATTCCCTTGTTTCCTTCTTCTCACCCTTCAATGTTTTTGTTGTTTTCCAAACATGGGTTCTTCTTGGAGGCATATTTTCTGCAAGTCAGCATAGGGAACAACAATGATTATTTCTGTCTTTCAATAGAAACAAAATCTCAGTCTGATTAATGAAATGATAAACATCTATTTTGAAAATTGAAAACCAATGATTCCTTGTAAAAAATTGCACATAAATAAATTCATTTAGAAAAACAATGAACTGACAACACTTTCAAATTTTCAAAAAAAAAAATTGCTCCCTGTAATTCCTAAAATAGAACACATCTACTCGTTTGAATTACTTACCTTCTTATATTTTTTGTAGCAAAACAACTAATAATTACTCTTGAGAAATAAACTCGCTACTCTTGTGTTGGAGCTATTAGCACTGTGATTTTTGCAGTTAGAGTCTGTCCTAGATGAGTCATAGTCAGTGTGTCAAAGTTTATAAGGTCAGTGATCAAATAAAGAGTGGTTCAAAATTATCAAGTAATGGGTTTGGACATAAGTTCGTTAAAGAGGTTTAAGGTTCGTCACGTTTAAATCATAAAGGTCCACTTCCCTAAGTCTCGAGTCATGTCGAAAAAGTGGAAATTATGTACCAAAATTGAGTTAAGTGGTTGGAATAAAGGTCATTTCGAAAGATATTATGAGCATCATTCCCTAATCATGAAGTCCTAAAAGTAAACAATCATGGCACTTCTATCATTTCTACTTTGCACACTTCAAAAGTGTACCGGTTGCACGAGTTTGCTGCGAAAATATTCAACCTGCTTTCGAACTTCTCGTCGCCATGGATTTACTGTCCTTTTCCATGATTTCATTATGTATCTGTTCAAGCATAAATATTGGTCACCCTTCATACCTCTCCTTCATTTTCAGAGTTTGTGCATCATCCATAGTTTTTTCAACAAGCTCTGGAGCCCTTCGTTGCGTAAATGTAATTTGTTGCTAGTCGTTACGTAAGTCTGTTGTTTTGATTTTTTTGCATCTCCTCCATTGTTTTCATCCATTGGTTAAAGTCTTTTGGAGCTCACTGCAAACTAGATTTTTGGACGAGTTGTTTCTTCTCAAAGTCAGTCTTCTTCCTTCTAAATTTCCCACTGCCATGCTAAGTTTTCCACTGCGCCGAACTTTTCCTTCACAATTTTTTACCGCGCCAAGTCTCCCATTGTTGTTTGATACTGCGTCGAGTTTCCCCACTATGCCGAATTTTTCCATCGCACTTTACAGCCACGCCGAGTTTTCCCACTTTGCCAAATTCCTCCGTCGCACTTCACTGCCATGCCCAAATTCTCTATTACTGATTTGTTTGTCGCAGAAAGATTCTTGTTGCTACCTTTTCTTTTTCGTTTCTGCAAAGTTCATCATTCTTATTTTCCGTGCAGAGAGGGTATTTCAATTCATTACTGCTTGTGTGAAATTAATATATACCAACATCATGGAAACTTCCTAAAGAAAAAGAAATAATGCGAGAAGTGGCAGGGCCATGAAGTTTGAACCTCGAGATTTGGATTTAATAAATGAAGACTTGACAATCAGGGCATCTTTTGAACAAGCCAGATGTATTCGTTTCTGCGAAAAGATCCAAGGATATAATGTGAAACTAGATAAGCAGTTCTCCCTCAATTTTACTGGGGTCAGTGCAACAATTGCGGGATCACTTTCCAAGTGACGGAGGAAACGTTTTCAGCTATGGCGAAGATCCCTCCACGTGGAGAAAAATGGTTTAAAGGTATGTCTTTAGAAATTTCATGTTATATGCATTTCATTAAGCCTGAATGTTGAAATGGGAAAATTGGAGCCGACATTCGAAGAAAGTATAGACTGGAGCCTTTCAAGAAACTTTTGAAGATAATAAAAAAACATTTCACTTGTGAAGGAAGGTTCGACAAGGTGTAGCCATACCACATCAGGTTACTGATGCACTTCATAGGGAAAAATCCCTCAAAATTGCCTTTCTTCTTGTGTTGAAGCCTGGGAAATATGGCAGAAAATGTCCACGCCAAGGCTGATCAGCCAGGGAACAACTTATTCCATTTTTCATTAATTAAGATGTTAGTGGTTGAAGAATTGAGACATTTAAACAAGGACTGGAATTCTTTTCTAATTTCAGCTAACATTCCCAGAGACCCTAAAAGATACATTCCTCTATCTACAGAGGAATCATCACTTCATAGTTCAAAGGCGAGAAAGGAAGATGTTACTGAAAAAAGAAAAGGGAAAGAAATAGAAGACTCGTCATTCAGTTAGCCAACATCCTAGAAGAAAAACAGGTCAAGATTGACTGATAAAACTGAAGAGATCCAAGATCCCAATAAACTGTGCACCAATTCCTCTGCCAAGAGATTTCCCATACACACAGTTCAACTAGATCTTGTTGAAGGTGCAAACAAGGGAATTGATGAAAGAAAGGTAGAGTGAGGTGAGGAAAATGAAAATACTTAGGAAATGAAACAACAACTAAAGAAAGCGCAACATGTTATAGCCCAATTTTATCAAGAAAATAGAGAGTTGAGAAGGCAACTAGCAGAAACGATCATTGAAACACCATCTTCACAGAGTCGATAAGGTCAGTTATCCCATACCTCACCCACAAGAAGAGAAAATAATGTAAATTTGATTAAAAAATAGCTTAGAGAGGCCCAAGATGTAATCATAGAGCTTAGGGAGGAAAAGAGGACGTCAGAGCAAAAAATCATGGAACATTTCAAAGAGTGCATACCAGCTATTGATAATGCATGTGCAGCTCTCTCTGGCGCTCAATCAAAATTGAAAAGAAATGCGGTTTTGTTGAGGTAGGTGAAGATTTTGAACAAACATAACTTGTCTTTAAGAAAAACAGTCAGAGATTTAAGGTTACATGCGACATTGGAGGCAGAAGATAAGGACGAGCTAAATCCCCTAACTGGAGTTGCGGAAGCATGGGTAAGGAGCTCCATTTTTGTAATTTTGCAGTCATGGCATGGAATATTTTCTCCACACATAGACTTCTTTCTTATGATAACAAGAAGTCAGACACAACACTTGCGCAATGAATATTCGTTGCGCAAACGTTGTAAGCTTACTTGATGAGAAGGGAAGGTATTAATGAAACACATGCAAGTTTTGAAGGAGATGCATGGTCCCCAACCATTGCTGCCACTTGGAGTTGAGTGAGTGACCACAACTGGACATCCCCTACACAAACTCATCGCGCACATGCTATAGCCAATAATCGTGCAACAACAACCAAATTTTGCTATACAAAGGTGACCGAGTTTCCAACAATACGAATGATTACTCAAGAATCCATTAGAAGAAAACGTTGATTTATCACAACTAGATGGTTGAATATTACTCATGACCAAATGATTGAAACAAATATGTCGGTTATGTTATGATTGGGCGCAGTCAGTTTTCTATTTTTAGTAATTTTTGTTGAAGAGCTTGTCTAGGGGGAGAGTAATCGAATCTAGGATTCTAGGGGGAAGTAGTTTGAACCTAATAGCCTAGGAGGGTGTTAGTTTTCTATATATTGGATCTTTTTTATGCAATCCAGGTTGGAAAAAAAGTGTAGATAAGGCACTCTTGAATAAAACTTTCTGAATCTGATGGAAATATAAATGTAGAGGTCCTGAAGCTTTTGAATAAAATATTCTAGTGGTGGTGGTTTGATGTATTGTGATCCTATCTTCGTATGTGTTAGAACTATGTAAATCCATTTGGTCGATAAAAAAATGACATAGGTAACTTTTTGAACCAACTATGAGATCCGAAACTAGCCTTTCGAACCTGGAGAGGGCTCTCTTGGGAGACTTTATCTCAATGCAGGATATGTCTTTAAACTGTCGGCTAGATTTAACACTGTTAGATGATATGTTTCAGTTCTATTGGTGCAAGAAAGTAAGACCTTCGGTTATGGAGTTGATTCAAGAAAATGATGGAAACAAATGACTTAGCGACTGAACTTGAGAGGATAAAGGCTAAGAGAGCAACAATATTCAGTTTAAAATCGTTGTGTGTGGCGAGGAGAAAACACAGGAAGCAACTCGGAGCACCGCTACAGATGAATTTGGAGTTAACTTTAGAGGAAATACATTTCGTCTAAATAGTGTGAAGAAGGGGCACTACAGAGCAAATCTTAGGTTTGAAATTTCGTTCCGATTCAGACAGGAAAAGATATGAATAAAGAGAATAGGAAGCACGTACACAAAGAAAGGAAGCAATACATCCAACTGCTACAATTATAATATTTTCATCAAATCTTATGGACTTTTGCATTAAGTTTCGATCGGACTCAAACTACATTCAATAGACACTATCTATACTAATTTTGCCAACCAACCCGACTTACATTGAAAAAATAAAATATATAGGCAAAGGCATCACTTGGGCTGCCCTGCTCTTTAGCTAATATCCCTATAATCTAGGAAACTGGTCGTCCTCTGTTTCGTGACCTTTCGTATGACCTATTTCAAAAAATAGAAAACAATTGTGTTCAACCGCATCATAACCGCTTGTCTCTTATCACGGATGTTTGGTTTTCAGCAAGACCTTCTCATAGGGGAGAGTGATGTGTCGCTGCCTCCCGTTGATGGGTAGGGATGATTTTAAGGATGGAAATTTATTTTAAAATGTAGAAACCTTGGCGAATATTACTAATCCTTCATATGCCAACTATAAATGTTTGGCGATATTTTTGTAAAAATATTCAAATTTCTAAGGATTTTATATAGTTTTTATAAATTTTTGGTGATTTTTAAGGTAAAATCATTTTCTTTTATAGAATTTGGGCGAATCATTTTTAAAATAGCGAATCTCATTTTTGGAAAAACCATGGAAAATTAGCCCATGAGCGAAATTTAGCCCCTAAAATCATCCATGTTGACGGGCTGTCAAAATGGTTCAGGGCTCTATTAGATTTCTGCCATCTTATGTAACGGCCCTGCTTTCGGTCGCCTGCTCATTTGTTATGGCGTGTACATGGTGAGCAGCTGTAGATTATCGTAGTCAATACCAAACCAATGAAAATTGTCTAAGGATGATGCTTGTTCCAAAACTGTCAAGATATGTGCCACGTTTGAAAATACAAAAGATGAAGTCAGTTAATCATGTTTCTTCTATGCGCTGGAGAGGTCTGCGCAAACTTTCTCCCCAGTTGCTTCACGTTCTCTAGGGTGTTTCGCATTCCTCTCTTCCGACGTTCTTTGTTCTTCGTGCAACTGCACGATTATATCCTGTGCTTCCCAGAGTTGTCTCTTTAGCCACGTCATGTTCCCTTCGCGACCTTGTGATGTTGACGCTTCATGGGTCTTTTCTGCCAACTGTCACCTTAGCTCTCTATTTTCCTGTTAAAGTTCAGCGATGGTGAGTTGCGCCTATTTCATCTATTAGGATGGTTCTCAAACGTTAGTGTGCACGATGCCTGTCCTCCTCATTCTACCTCTGCTTTCCTGACTGGTGCTTTCAACATGCTCTAGCTGAATAATGCGCTTAAGTAATTCCTCGGCAACCGATTTTGCACGCGACTTGTTTTAAACTTGGATTTCCCCAGCTTCTTTGTTCTTCCTCAGTCTGCCCCTTCTCTAGGCATCTTCTATTTGGAAGGCTTATCTTCCAATGTCTCTCCTTCTGACGCAAAATTTTCCACCCCAACCTCCGCGTGGTGTGATATCATCATTTCAAACAGAGGGAATTCTCCCTTTGAAACCTTGGGAATTCCCACCATGAGTAAGAACGAGACCTAGCCACTTTGAGATTCAGGTCTGGCGCTTATGCTACTCCATGTGCCCCATCTTATGTTTTGAGGGGTTTCCATGCTGCAACACGTATTTGTCTTGCATGCGGTAGATCTGGCAAAGGCCCAAGATGGAGAATTCGATCAACCTGGGCTTGTGAGAAAATATTACAAACCATGCATCACTTCGATTTGCGAATAGAATGCATGCAGAACATCTGGAATTTATAACAGAGTAGGTGGGAGGAGGAAACGTACCACAAAACGCTGAATTCATGGTGACTGGATATTTCGAAACAGAATGTAGATTTGCTATAGCATATCTGTGCATGTAAAGTACAACTGATAAGAGTTGCAGAGCATACATGATACTAACGTCGTGATTTTTCATCCTTACAACCTTCATAATGGATCGATGATGGCCACTGCACTTGCCGACGTGACTTCTATTAACAACTTTCTTTGACTCGAGGCATGTAGAAAATCCCCTTTTGACATAACCCGACTCTTTGGAAAACAGACTCGTACTATTTACACATGTTTTGACTTTGACATCCCTTCTTGACTCCAAGGGACAACTGGCCTCTTGCTGACTTCGACCCCTTTGTTGTGAAGTACTTGACCTCACATGCTTTGACACAAGGGCCATAAATCGACTAAAAATGACTCTAATAAAAAAGGAAAAATGGTAGCGCTAACCACTGGCTCCAATGGGGATGCTATCCTCCCAGCGAGGTAGCAAAGAACAGTAGAATAGGTGCCTGACCATTGGGCCTTATTCGACTTCTAGAAATTGCAAAATGAAAAACAAAACACAACCTAAAACTTATTGACACAGTTTCGATCAGACGCGACATAAACTCGGGGCCTTCACTTCGGGCTTCAATTTTCTGCCGACACAATGACTCGAAACAAAATAAAACGACTATATACAATGGTGCGTGACTGAAAATGGATTTTGTTTCACCAAATAGCGTTTGAGGAACCTTCCATTTACAAGCCCCTAACCAAGGCACTCTCCATTTGGTTCTTCTAGAAAATAAGCATTGCTCTCGCAAAATGCGCTGACTCTGAATGGACCCGTCCAAAGGTGGTCGAATTTTTTGTGCTTTCCTTTATCTTCATTCCTTGCATCCCATCTCAGCACCAGCTCCCCTACCTAAAATTCCTCCTTCTTAGCATGCTTTTCGAAGGTTTTCTTCATCCTCTCCTGGTGGAGATGTGATTGATTGTACACCTACTCCCTCATTTGATGTGTGTGAATCAACTAATTTATTCTCCTCTGCGTGCCATCTGGCTCGGCCTCCTGTTATTGCAGCAACTTCCTAATGGGAAACCCTAGTGAGGTGGGGAAAACCACGTGTGCGCCGTAAACAATCTGGAAAGGTGAGTTCAAGATGGACTTCTTGGTGGCGACCTTGTCTTCCCATAGCACGTAAATAATCTTTTTATGCCAGGACTTCTTGTTGTCTTGCAAGAGTCTCTTGATGATCCTAATCAGACTCTTATTTGAAGATTCCTCTAACCCATTCCCCTGTGGGTAGTACGTCATAGAATTCCCTAGGGTTATATTGTAATCCTGACAAAAATTTTCCATCTTCTTGGACTTGAACACGGCCGCGTTCTCTGTTATGATATTGACAGGGCATCTGAACATTGGCAGGATGTTTGTCTCTAGAAATTGAATGATGACTGCATCAGTGGTCTGCTTCATCGGAACTGCTTCTATCCATTTTGTGAAGTAATATGTGGTTGTGAGTATCCATATGTGCTATGCCAAGGATGGCAGATTGGTTTTAGTGGCAGGGACTACAACTTTCTTCTTCCATTGAAAATATGACACTCGTGGCAACTGGAAACTTCCTTGTATACTTCCGCAAAGATTGTAGGCCAATAGTAACCCGCTCTTAGGATTTTGTGCGTGGTTTTTTTCCGGTAGTGGTGTCCTTCGCAGATGCCCTTGTGAAATTATTTGATAGCTCGTTTCACGTCGCATTCCAGCAAACAACTTAGCAATATCCCTACAAGATATTTCTAGTATAGTGAACTATCCAGGATGCAGAACTTAACCACTTTGAGCTTTAGAAACTGGATTTGGTATTACTTAGACCCGGATGGGATTGCACGGTCCTTAGCACATAGATGATGTTTGTATACCACGGTGAATTGACGAAATCTTGAGATACCTGTGCAGTTGTTTCTTCCTAAGGGTTCTCTGACAAATCAACGATGAAGTTGATCCCCACAATGTCGCTGTCCGACTGCACCATCAGCTTCACGAGGCCCTGACCCTTAATTAGTTTCGTAGGATTAATTTCCAGGTCATATTCTAGCATGGCCACTATCCACTTACCTTTACTCCCTTCAGGGTCGGGCTGAGTCAGGATATCCTTGACTGAGTTGTCGGGTATGTAAGCAATGACATGGGAGTGTAGAATGTACGTCCTGAACTCCTTTAGGGATTTTACTAAGGCATATGCTTGTTTCTCCATAATGTTGTACCTTAGTGGAGCATCTCTCAGCGTCCTGTAGAAATAGGCTATGGGTTTTTCAAAATCCTGATCGTCTTTCTATAACAGCACGTCAGAAATTGTATGCTCTGAGGCAAATGAAAACATGATGAAGTATTTTGTGAAGTCTGGGATGGCCAACACGGGAGCTTTAGTCAATGCCACTTTGATATCTTTGAATGATTTCCTGGCTTCTGGGTTCCACTTGATCTCGTTCCCCTTTCTAAGCATGCAAGTGATATGTTTTATGATTTCTGCTAGGTTCGGGATGAATCTTCTCAAGAAGTTTACTTTTCCTAGGAAGGACTGCATTTCCATCTTACTGCGCGGAGTGCCAATTTTTAGGATTCCTTTAACCCTACTGGGATCTATCTTCGAATGATTTCCTGGCTTCCGAGTTCCACTTGATCTCATTCCCCTTTCTAAGCATGCAGGTGAAATGTTTTATGATTTCTGCTAGGTTCGAATGATTTCCTGGCTTTCGGGTTCCACTTGATCTCGTTCCCATTTCTAAGCATGCAGGTGATATGTTTTATGATTTCTGCTAGGTTTGGGATGAATCTTCTCAAGAATTTTACTTTTCCCAGGAAGGATTGCACTTCCTTCTTACTGCGCGGAGTGCCAATTTTGAGGATTCCTTCAACCCTGCTGGGATCTATCTTAATGCCCTCTTTCGAGATAATGTGCCCCAACATCTTCCCTTCTTCCATCCTGAAATGTGACTTCTTTGGATTCAGTGATATGCCAAATTTCCTGCACTTCTGGAAAACTTTCTTCAAATGCTCGAGGTGTTGTTCATCAGAGTCAGAGTATACTGTGATGTCATCTAGATAGATTACAATGAACTTGTCCTTTTTTTTAGCAAATTATATGTCCATTTCCCTCTGTAAAGTAGCTTCGTCATTCATCAGGCTAAAAGGCATCTTGGCATACATGAACGTCCCTTATTATGTCGTAAAAGCCATATTTTCCCTGTCATCCGGGTGGACCATGATCTGATAATAACCCGAAAAACCATCCAGCATGGACATCTTTTGGGACCCCACTACCCTTTGCAAGATATAGTCCATTTTAGGGAGTGGGAAGTGATCCTTGAGGGACACTTTTTTCAAGTTTCGAAAATCCACACACAATCTTATTTTGCGGCTCTTTTTTCTAATAGGTACCAAGTTGGCCACGCACTTAGAAAATCTTAAAGAAACAATAATTTTATCTTCGAAGATTTTCTTTACCTTTTCGATTAGTGGCAATAGTAGGGGATTTATCCATCATAGATTATATTTGAAAGGCCTCTAATCTTCTTTGAGAGGGATGACATTCTGAATCACTTTATTGTCATACACCTTCAAGTCATCATATCTCCAAGCGAACACGTCGGGGAAATCCTTCATGAGCTTGATGTAGTCTTGCTTGATCTTTGGACTGGGCATTCTCGACAATTTGATTATTTTCGGGTTCTCCTCAGTCTCGATGTTGAAGTCTTCAACATTTTTGTCATTTGCAGTGATCATGGGATTTCTAGCCACGTAGTTTTTGTCAAACAACTTCTCCAACGGAACTAGCCCCTTTGGAATGATGTTGTTTTTTAGTTTTACTATGCCCTTTACCACTATCTGGTTCTGGAAAGGGTTGTTATCGTTGCATGCATCTACACTCCCATATTCGTCGCAACAACACTCGTCATCAATTTTTGTGTTAGTGAACTTGTCGCTCATTAGGAGGAATCTCTCCACCTATTTGTCGTCCTCAAACACCTGCCAATATTTGATGTTATCGGGCATTGACGGCCTGTGTTTGACTTCAATCTCGTATTTTTTGTTTGGGAATATGGGGTTTTTTAAAATCGAGGCCGAGGTGGCCAATGCATCGGCGATCTAATTTTTCTCCCTTGGGACAACAGATAGATCATACTCCGAGAATTCTTCGAGGAGGTTCAACGCCAAGTTTTTGTATGCTCGTAGCCTGGGGTGTCTGGAATGATATATGCCTTTCACCTAGTTTATAACCATCTCGAAGTCTCCATGAACTACTATCCTCCTTGTTCCTAATTATTTCAAAACCTTCAGGCCCAAAATTAGTGCCTCATACTTGACCATGTTGTTTGTACATTCGAACGCGAGATTGTATGAGCACAGTTTTGTGCCCACCTCAGGAGGGCTTATCCATATGTTGAACCCTGGTCCTTCCTTATTGACAGCGCCATCGAAGCTCATGTTCCATATCTTGTTTTCCATGCAGTTCTTTGGTTCTATGCACTCTGCTTCTTGTCGCATGGTTTTCTCATCGTCTATCATGATGGCTATCGACCCTTCCTCTTCAAAGCTCAGATCATTATAGAATATGTAGGAACCAACCTCAGTATCGACGAAGTAGATAGGATGGTTATTTGGTTGCGTCTTACTTCTTACCATGTATTTCAACAACACTTCTCTGTACAACCGTCTATCTTGGCCAAAAATAGGAATGGTGGCATATGACATGTCCATTTGCAGAGTCCCCTTTAACTTCGCAGCCCACTACTTGGACAACAGCATGCAAAACTTAGGGGGTATGTCTCGCACAACCACGTCCATCACCATGTTCTTCGAAGGAATTTGGGCCAGTGACACGACCAAGTTTTTGATGAGACCCAAGCACTTGACTTTCCTCGAGTCAAAGGAAAAAAGGTCCTTATATGGCCTGGTGATGTCCAAACCCAACTCATCCATGATTACCTTTGGCATGAGGTTGTGCAATGCGTCGAAGTCTAACATGGCATTATGCAAGGTCATGTCATGGATTTTTAGACTGACATTGAACGGGGGCACGTCCTTAGTATCACTTGTCTCCTCAATGCGCAGACCAAACAAAATAGTATGGTGATCGTCTTGGACATTCAAAATGTTGAGCATTTGTCACATTTTAAGCATTTTAATGATCTGCTCCTCATATTCACCCTTTCTGATAAGCTCATTAAAAGGGACATAGATTTTGATTTTAGCCATTTCATACTCGAAGTTAAAAGGGGAACATACTTTCTCTACCTCCTTTCCACATGCTTCCCGGCCTGTTTCCGGTGCTTTCCTCGGGGCCTCCTCCTTTGACTTCACCTTTTTAGTCACATCCTTGGTCGGGTTGTCCAGCTTCAGTCAGCTTGTGGAAGGGGTGTCTGTCAGAGGTTTCCTTACAGGATTTGTCTGTTGAGATTCAACGGACGCTTCCTTGTTCCTGAGGTTATATTTCTTCTGAAACTACATGATGGTGTTCTGATAACCCTTTCTGAATTCTTTTGTCTCCCAGAACAGTGAGTCGTCTGTCTCAAGTATCATATCATCATTTTCTCTCATGTATTGATCATGCTCTCCCTTCGTAAAAAACACGCACGGGTTATTTTCATCGCAACAATGCATTTGGTCTTTGAACATATGATCGAAGTTTTTGTCCATGTAGTTGTTTTGGAATGAAGGCCTTGTCTGCTGGTTGCTCTCATCTATTTGCTCCCTCTGTCTGATCTGAGGGACCTGACCCCTTAAGGGGTTTTGATTTCTGTGTTGTGGTTCGTTCTGTTCTTAGACAACAGGTATGTTTCCCATGGACATTCTCTCCATCAATTTCTCCATCGTCTTCATCATCGAGTCAAACTTGTCGTATGAGGACTGATATGTCGATGGTTGTGCATATCCCCAGGGTTTCTTATTGTCTCCGTTGAATCTCTGTTTGATCTTCCCCGATGCCATCATATTTACCTCAACTTTGATCGTGTCGCTCATCATTGCGTTTATATTTGTTGATCTTTTTTCTCTCAACAGTAAGCTTAAATCGTTGTCAAAGGAGTCTCCATATCACACCTATGCATCCTCGGGAGGTGGTTGGACTTCTGCAGGAATCAAGTTATAAACCTTCATGAAACGGGATGAGATTTCTTGCACTGTCTCCTCCGACGCCCTATTCATATTATTGTACTGCGTTAACAACTGCGAGGGTTTCTTCTTGTCTTCCCATCTAGTAATGAAAGACGTCTTGAACATGACGAAGTCTCCAATGCTTGTGGTCGAGAGGGCTTTGAACCATTTCCTCACCTCCCTCGAAAAGATTTGCGCGAACAACCTCATTTTTGTGTCTGCATAGTCTACCTCCTCTAGGTCGACTAAATCGTTGAACCAATCCAGATGCCTTTGGGTTGAGGCGTTCCCTTCGGCATAATAGAGCTTAATCCTCTGGTTATAATTTTGGGTAAAATCATGTAGTTGGGCTGGCAGAATGAGGGGGGCGAATCTGGTGGCCATGGCTCTAGAAGGGTTGGGGATTTGAGGGATATTATTAGATATCAGCGCTTGGAATATCTTCTAGTCAAAAACTATCTCATCCAAGATGGTTTCATACTTAGACCCGAACAAGGTCTGCTCAAATAATGTGTCAAACTCAAGGTCGTGAATGCTTTGTGCGCCGTCTTTGGGTAAGGACAAGATTTTGTCTAGGTAATAGAATGATTTTGATGCTTGCTCTCTAGTCCTGCACATAAGCTTCTCGAGGTCACACACATGCTCTAAAGGGTTTGGGTTAGGATTTGCTCTGGTATAGATTGTCTTCGGAGCCAGGGCTCCTGAACTACGCTACTGGGTGCTACTGGTCTTTTTGACTGGAGTCGCCAAGGTAAAGGTTTCAGCGAGTGTATGTGTTTGTCCCTCTGTTACCCTCAGGGGTCAAAAATATAACTTTAGTCGTTTTCCCATGGAAAATTTATTGAATTCCATCCCCGGAAATGGCGCCAGACTGTAAGCACTCTGTAAATCCGTTTGGATGATAAACAGATGACAGAGGTAACTTTCTCAACCAACTTTGAGATCCGAAACTAGCCTTTCAGACTTGGAGAGGGATCTCTCGGGAGACTTTTTCTCAATGTAGGATATGGCTTTAAACTATCGGCCAGATTTAACACTGTCAGATGATAAGTTTCAGTTCTATTGGCACAAGAAAGTAAGACCTTGGGATATGGAGTCGATTCAAGAAAACGATGGAAACAAATGACTTAGTGACTGAACTTGAGAGGATAAAGGCTAAGCGAGCAACAATCTTCAGTTTAAAATCGTTGTGTGTGGCGAGGAGAAAACACAGGAAGCAACTCAGAGCACCATTGTGGATGAATTCAGAGTTAACTTTAGAGGAAATACGTTTCGTCTAAATGGCATGAACAAGGGGCGCTGCGCAGCGAATCCCGTGTTTGAAATTTCATTTTGATTCAGACAGGAAAAGATATGAATAAAGAGAACAGGAAACACGTACGCAAAGAAAGGAAACAATACATCCAATTGCTACAATTAGAATCTTTTCATCAAATCTTTGGGACTTTTGCATTAAGTTTCAATCGGACTCAAACAACATTCAATAGACACCGTCCATACTAATTTTGCCAACCAACCCGACTTACATTGAAAACATAAAATATATAGGCAAAGGTGTCACTTGGGCTGCCCTGCTCTTTATCTATTATCCCTATAATCTAGGAAACTGGTTATCCTCTATTCTGTGACCTTTCGTATGACCTATTTCAAAAAATAGAAAAAAAATATGTTCGACCGCATCATAACTGCTTGTCTCTTGTCATGGATGTTCAGTTTTCAACAAGACCTTCTCATAGGGGAGAGTGATGTGTCGCTTATTCCCATTGACAGGTCATCAAGATGATTCAGGGCTCTGTCAGATTTCCGCATAACACGCATAAGTAATTCCTCGGCAACCGATTTTGCACGTGGCTCATTTTGAACTTGGAATTCCCCAACTTCTTTGTTCTTCCTTGGTCTGCCCCTTCTCCAGGGTATCTGCTATTTGGAAGGTAGGCCTTCCAACGTCTCTCCTTCTGGCGCAACTTCTTCCACCCTGGCCTCCGTGCGGTGTGATATCATCGTTTCGGACAAAGGGAAGTCTCCCTTTGAAACCTTGGGAATGCCTACTATGAGTAAGAATGAGTCCCAGTTGCTTTGAGGTTCAGGCCTAGCGCTTCTGGTACTTTGTGTGCCCCTTCTTATGTTTTGAGGGGTTTTCATGGTGCAACACATATTTGTCTTGCACGCGGTAGATCTGGCAAAGGCCCAAGATGGAGAATTCGATCAACCTGGGCTTGCGAGAAAAGATTACAAACCATGCAGAACATATGGAATTTATAATAGAGTAGGCGGGAGGAGGAAACGTGCCATGGAACAGTGAATTCATGGTGACTGGATATTTCAAAACGGACTGCAGATTTTCCATAGCACGTTTGCACGTGTAAAGTACAACTGATAAGAGCTGCAGAGCATACATGATACGAACGCCACGATTTTTCATCCTTACAGCCTTTATAATGGATCGATGATGGCCACTGCACTTGCCGACGTGACTTCTATTAATAACTTGCCTCAACCTTGGACACGTAGAAACTCCCCTTTTGACAGAACCCAACTCTTTGGAAAAATAGACTCATACTATTTACACATGTTTTTACTCTGACATCCCTTCCCGACTCCAAGGGCCAACCGACCTCTTGCTGACTTCGACCCCTTTGTTTTGAAGTACCTGACCTCACCTGCTTTGACACATGGGCCATAACTCGACTAAAATTGATTCTAATAAAAAAGGAAAAATGGCGACGCTAATAGTATGTACTTCTTGTTTCCTGCAAATTCATGCATGTTTCATTCGTTTAAATTGGAAATATTTAAAGGGTTTAAAATTCATCTCGTGGTGCTTTAGACTCGACCATTTAAACTCTGTGTTTTCTTCTAAGTTAGGTCGGAATCCATCTCTAATGGTTCTCTAATTTTCTTTTTGTTTCTCCTTTCTTTCGTCATACACAACGATATTGAAACTGAAAGACCATTACCTATTTATCCTTTGTCCTCTCAAAGCTTCCCCTACTAGTCATTGATTTCTCTTGTTTTTAGGGGGTTGACTCCATATCCCAAAAAGTACTATACCTCATTGCCAATGAAACTAGAAAAAACTTTCTCAAGCATCTAAATCTAGCCATCAGTCCAAATTTATTATCTATTAGAGACTAGGTCTCAGAAAGAGCCCTCTCTAGATTAGGAAGACTAGTTTCTAGTCTTAAAGTTGATTTGTAAGTTACCTTAGTAGATCATTTTCTTCAATCCAACAATTTACCAAGTGCTAACATGAGCTACTGCACACAATACTCTTGTGCAATGATCTCAATCTCCCCTGACTATTCTCCAACAATGGAAGTGATAAATAATAATTTTCAAAGCTCTCATCTAAAATCAAAGAAAGAGAGTAATTCAATGGACATTGTTTGGATTTAATGGCTAAGGGATAAAATATAATAGGTATAATGACAGGGTCCTAGTGAATCAAGTGATATTTTCTTGGCTACTAGAATTGAATGCTAATGGGACACTATTGTCTCCAAAATACACATTTTAATGGTGGTCTGTGTTCTTTGGGGGGTGCCCAAAAATCTAGTTTACCGTTTCGACGAGTTTAAAAAAACATTATTTTCCCTTTTTAAATCTAATGAAAACCTCGAAAAACGTGTCAATGAAAAGGTCGATTCGCTAAAAAGCTATGGTCGTGTCTTCAAAAGATTCCAAGAAGAAAAGGTAACATGAGCCATAGAAATTCTCCGAAAAAACACATGTTTCTTTATTGAGAATATGCAAAAATTTTCTTTCATCAAGTTGCTAGAAACGTGACTCTCTCAGATGTTTCCAAAATACTTGTACTGGAGCTCTCCAAAAGAACTCTTAACCAATCTTTCGACGCTTTACCAAAAACCTCTAACGACCTTTTCTAAAAGACTCTTTCCATCGGCATGTCAGGGATAAATCTTTTTGAAACTTCCCAAAATACTCGTATCAACATGTGAAAGAAAAGTTACCTTTTCTATCAGCACTTTGCCAAAAATGTGTTTCGGCAAGTTCTAAAAAAGTGTTGTCGATGAGTTCTAAAAAGGTATTTTTTATGTTTTCAGTGCTTCAGAAAAAACTATCGGATGTCTATCATCAAAAAAACTATTGTTAATATTTTCGGCACTCAAGGAAAACATTTGATCGAACGTTTTGTCACCCATTGAAAATCACGTTTCCATCGATGCTTTCAAAAAAAAAATATTTTCGACCCCTTTTTGGTGGTCTTCAAAAAAGTCCCTTTTATTGGAGTTTTGTCAAAAACATGTATCCGTTGGCATTCTCCAAAATGTTATCTTTTACACCGACGACCTACAAAATTGTTTGTCCATAATTTTTTACATTTTTCTATACTTCGCCGATATCATTTTTTTTATCATTCAAAAGTTGCTTTATTTTTTGGGTTTAGAATTTTTCAGGTTTTTCTTTAAATAAAAACACTTGCTAACCTATATGAGATGCATAAAAATATAAAAAAACTCAAAACATATGAAATTTCCTTGCAAAAGGTCAAAGAAAAGGTGGTACCCAAAAATTTAGAGTTTTAGGGTTCGTTGTGTACTCAACACCATCCTTCATTGATCTCCTTGAAACTCTATGAATCTAGAAAGTTACAGGGGTCGTTGTAAGTTTAGTTAAGGAAACTAGTGACTAGTTGTGTGATGTATATGAGAAAGACATGACCGACTGCTCTTCTCCCTAGGAAAAGCATGGCTAGGCTCAAAAATATGTTTTTTTATCTTGACAATATTTGATTAGTAGGTCCTCTTTAAGTTATAGGGTGACAAGTACAAGTGTAACACGTGTGAATCCTTGATTTTTAAGTCCAGTTATAGATTCTTTAACCATCATTTGTAATGGTACTTAATTTTAAATTTGTTGGTCAAGTTTCTTGTACATAGTAAGTCAACTCCCAACAAAATCACACCAACTAACAAAAATACCAAGTCGATTATGAAATTTTTTAAGAAAACAATCCTCTTTTTGTTTGCAAATAGAAACAATTGTACGTTTTTTTTACCAAGGTGTCCTATCTGGTTAGCCCTATGGGCATAATGAATTAAATATGTTTCTAAATACAAATTCACGAAAATATCATGGTTGATAATATCAAGTCCCCTTGCTACCAACTCATTTGTCACTAAAATCCCAAGCCCACTTTTCTAAAACAATTTAAGTCTATTTGTCTTTTCTAACTTGCTTAGGTCCTTGTGTAAAGCATACATTGTAATCCCCCACACCTCTAACCTAAATACAATGTCCTTAAGCTATGTATTATGGTTCATAAATACTATTGTTGACTTTCCATATAAAGCATGAATTCATTGCCTAAAAGTATCTTCCTTGTTATATTTTTTAGAAATGACATATAATTGTTCTGGTGATGGAAGTAGAACCTTGAATGGGTGAATTGAAAACATTTGATACTGCAGATTCTATATTATGAGCTAAACCGACATCAACAACATTGGTGTCCATGACAAGTAACGACTTATGACCACATGTATTTGTTTCTCTTAAGACTATTGGCCGCATGGTGGTAGACACCAAAATAGTATACCTCCCCATTTTTTTGTTTTTCTTAGATAGGGATGACCTTGAGGTTCCCTCATCTTTATTTTTTATTTTTTAATCATTGATCCTTTTGCATATTTTTTTCCCAACATGTTCCAAAATCATGTGCATGTGCTTTCTAAATTAAAATGATAAAAGTTCATCGACCTCATCAAGAAAAAGAACACAACATCCATGTGTATGTAACTTTCAAGCCGAAATTCTTTACGAAATCCTCCTAGTAATTCCCACTACAATTAAAGGCTTTTTCTTCTTAAGTTCTTCCTCTTGTCTTGGCCCATTTGTGCCTCCTACAAGCTTTTGCACTACTTTCTCATGTTTCGGTCCCATTTTTTTTTCTCCCTTACAATTTGCATTTCTAACTCCCTCAAAGCAGCAACAATAATATACTATATCCCATTTTTTCAATCTCCTCTTAATTTTCCATCTAGATCTTTTAGAAGTCCTACTTTTAAAAGTATAGGAAGAAAATAAGAAAGAAACTTTCATGAGCCAATATAAGACTGCATAGTAACATAATGTCCTTTCAATATATTTGGGATTGATGAGATTTGTACATCAGTTGGCACATCTAGTCCTTTGTCTTTCAGTCTTTTAGGTAGGGAACTAGATCGATTAAATGTAGAAATGTAACATCACCATTTTCAAACCCCCAACTAGCAATGCATATTGTAATTATAGTATATGGTCGAGACCCAAAACAATGTAATATGTAAATGATGTAAATTGAATATAATGAATTAAATGTATCACCGGTTGCAGATAGATACAAACAGAGATTTGGGGTCTAAGAATTCACAAGAGAGGGAAGGGGTCCAAGGGGGAGAGTTTACTCATGTCTATTAAACTGAAACCCATTTCTTATTTCCTTCTAAATTATCCTTACCATGAACCTTCCATTAGTTGTTGAGTGTGCTTGATCCCAATCATTGAATTCATGTAAGAGGGTTGGTGTGAGAGTCACTTCCCATATTTATTGAGAGCGTGGGGGTTGAGTACAATCACCTTGGGGCAGAGTGCAATTCAAGCAAGTAAGAGAAAGGGAGGAAATGCATATGGGTAGGAGACCAGAATTATGCATTCACATTTTTTCATAAAGAGTTGTTTTTACATGGAGTTTTGTGGCCAGCAATGGAGTTTTGAGTGATGAAGCTTGAAGGTAGCTATTGTGGAAATGTTTGGCAGTTGTTTGGAGTTGGAATTTTATGGAGAAAGAGGCTGCAATCCTGCGAGTGATGTTTTGTTCAAAATTCATCCAAGGAGGCACGTATTTTGCTGTTGGGAAAATTCATGTTGCAGCTGTAGAATTCTTGAGTTCCCAACAAGTAGAATTACTATACAACCTGTTAGCACCTAAACATGTAGGGGGGTATTTTTCCTAATAGGCGACCCCCTTTGGCAAAAGGATGGCAAGAAGTGGAGTAAAAACCCACTTACACTAAGTTTGGGGCGCAATGCGCGTTTCGTTAAGCAGTGGACAAAGCTGGGCGGCCAGGATCTGCGCGCCCAGATCTATGGACAAGGTTGGATTCCGGAGCCCCCTCGCCTTTCTACCTTTAAGGTGGAGGGGGGCGTCCGGAATTGAGCGCACAAGTCTGAGCGGCTAGGATCAAGGCGCCTAGTTCTACGACTGAGGATGGATTCCGGACCCCCCCCCGCTATTCTTCCTTTAATGAGGGGGGGGGTCCGGAATTGGCGGCTTAAAATGGGTCCCCCTATCATCCCCTCACGATTGCCTCCACCTTTCATCTTCCACCACCTGTCTTCCACTCCATATCTCACCTCCATTCAACGTCATCCTGGCCCACCTTATTCTCATTTCAATGTCTTGCCTTCCGACACCTGTCCCTCTCTTTTCCGCATCGCTCCATCATAAGCAATGTGTCCTCCCTCGATCAATCATGTCCTGTCACCTCCTTATTCACTGATTCCCCTCATCCCTGCCTGGTCACCGCTCATCCACCACTTCCAATTATGTGCCCCAGTCTTTGCACCAGCCTCCATGCCTTATCCATTAGGCTATTCAGCCAATCTAGGTGGTAGCACGAGAAGGATTCCATGTTCCAAGAATGCAGAGTTGGCCGGGCCATTCCCAATTCCAAGGAAGCAGTTATTGAGGTGGTTGGTGGTGGTTAGACATCGTCTCCACCATAAATGGAAAGTCCGGAAAGGGACCTGAGATAGGTCAATTCTTTTGTAGGGTTTCCAGGAGCCTGGTTGCATCTGACACAAGCGCACGATTGTCCAGAGACTGCAGGTGCAGTCTGCTAGTAAACATGCAGACGTAATGTTTTTAATGATAAGTCTTGGTTTTGCTACCGTTATTGGCTTTGGATATATGTAGGCAATTTTGCCATTTTTGTAATTTATCTATGGTAGAGATAAGCTCCCGACTGTAAATCTTTAACAAAGCCTCTGGTTCTCTGGTTATACAATGATATTTTGAGATTTCTTGTTTAATGGCATCCAACCTCCTCCTTTCCTCGTTCCTCTGAATCTGAAAGCCCAGGCATGGATGATCTAGTCAGGTGTTGCTGTAACTATATGATGTATGTTTGATTGTATTAGTTCTGCAATGTTTCAGGTTTACTTTGAAGTTTCTCTGGTCTGAGAGGATCTCATATCTGAGACTTTTCCCCTTTCTTTTCTTTCACTTACTCACCGCTATGCAAATTTACTGGCTTAAGTTAGATCAAGACCTCGCATGTCTTTGTTGTTCCAGCCCAATTTTCTGAGTGAGTGATACTGTTCTGAGTTTACTTCCATTCGATCACCCTCTTTTTAACAAATCGTGACATAAACTGATGGGCACCGGGCTCTACTCCTGCTACAATCCAGGAGTGACTTATGACGCTAACACAACCTATGTTTGAAGCCCTAGAGGGGAGTGGAAAGGCTCGAGGGACCATGAGAAATGAAGGTGGATTCCATCCATTGGGTTGTACAGGTTGAGGGGAAGTGAGCTAGTAGATGGGAATAATCTGTGACTTTAACTGTTGAGAGGGGAACATTAGCCAACCTTAGGGACCATCGTCTCTTATGGATTCATAGCCCTAGCTCGAGGGTGTCTTGTTGTTGAGAATTTGAACAACAAGGCTACGGTTGGGAGGAATGATCGTCCTGTGCAACATGTTGCACAATTTATAAGATAAGTGTTGTTATTTTTGTTTGTTTTTGCATGTATAATGTTGCTATAGCTTCTATGCAATTTACTTTGGTTATTATTGCTTGTTGTGAGCAGAATGATGTATTTAAATACTTTTTTATGTGGTTGAATGTTGTTGTATGTACATAGTTGTTTTTGTGCACATTAAGAGTAATTATATTTAGGTTTTTATTGAGTATGGATAGTTGGATGAACTTGAATGTCATGTTGTGTGCTATTTTCAACATTTAGATTTAGTATCAGAGGTTTTTATTGGGTCATTTTAGTAGTGATGTGACCCAGCTGGGGGATGAGTACATTACAATATGGTATCAGAGCTTATGGTTCAACACTAGACCCATATGGGCCAAGAACTAGTGTGAATTTCGGTAAATTCATTTTTGTAGACTTTGGTTTTTGTAAATTTGGGGGGAAATTGGGAGAAAATCAAAGTTGAATCCCCAAATTCATGGTCAAGATTCATGTTTAAAAGAATCATAACTATTTAAGAGGTTCCATGGAGCCCATCTACAAAGTTGCAGAGATAATTTAAACTTGGAAGGTCAAAATTTGAATTTGCATGGCCGTTGGAGTGCTTTGTAGTGTTTAGTGAATTGACGACTAAGATCGTGTTTGATATCAAGATCAAATTGATGGTATAGATTAGTTTTGACCATTTGGGAGTTGGAGTCGATCGACGGTCCAAAATCATCTGGGATTTGGTCAAAATTTTCTAAGTGTTGGAAATTTTCCAAGAGAATCATCCAATGGCCGATGGTCGGACGTCGACAAATTTGTATGAGGTTGGTAGATCAACAATCGAGATCCTTTTTCGATAGGATATCAATGGCTTAGATCGATTGAAGTTTGATTGAAATTTTTTCCAAGTGTTGAAGTTGGCAAAGAAAATTATTGATGGGTCGATGGTCAGGCGTCGACCAGATTAAACAAAGTGTTTTTCAGTCACCAATAAAAATCATCGATGGATGATGGGGTTATATTTGGGTGTTATCTGAATCAACGAGGTGTATGTTTTACCAATGGGTCTATGGTTGGGCATCAATCAATTCAACGAGGTGTTTGGATCGTCCAAGAGAAACGGTTAATGGTCGATGGAGAAAAGAGGGTGATGATGTGTCATGCCACGTCAACATCCATGTGTCATGCCATGTTAGAATACATGTGTCATGCCATGTCATGCAAGTTGACACCTCAGAATGACGTGTCATGACATCTCAACATTCATGTGTCATGCCACGTCAGTAGTTGTCATGTCAACCTAGAAGTGGTCGATGGCCAATGGTCAGGTTGGTCAAATTGGGGAAGTGTTTTCGATAGTCCAAAGGGATCGTCGATGACCGATGGTTCGATGGTAGGGTGTCAGCCAAATTGGTGAGGATTTCCATTTTCCAATGAGAATTGTCGATGACCGATGGTCAAGTCGGTCGGTTTAGCATGGTGTTGTGAATCAATTGTCAAGGGAATGGGCTGACGGTCAATGATCGGATCGACAGTTTGGGAAAAATGTTATGCACATCCAAAGGGAAGCATCAATCATTGATGGCCAATGGAGCACAAATCAATGAATCATATTCCACGTTATTTGAGATCAACGACTCAGATTTAAAAGATTGTTATAGCAGAAAAAAAAATCAATTTTATATGAAATTTACCAAATTTTTCATATTTTTGAAGGTCATTAACTTGCGGGGAAATTTTGAGCCCCTAAATGACGTTTTTATCCAATTAAAACTCACAAATAAATGAACTCGGAGATATCTATCCAACGAGCTATTCCGAGTGCAAAACAGAGCTCGTATGAGAAAGTTATGACTAAAACAATTGAGGTAAAATTTCGGCACCGAATTACTTCCAGAGAGCATAACTCCTTACTCAAATTTTTTTTTGAGGCATATGAGCAGTCAATGGGAAGCTTATGATCTATAGAAGATATCCATGGAGCCATATAGGGATATCTTGGGAAAATTAGTGAAAACGTCTTCAAACCATAACTTATAGCTCAGAACTCAGAATTGAGAAAAATAATAGTCATTGGAAAGGCTTTGAGGAGGATAAGACATATATATACCCAAAATTTTGAACTGGGTGATAAAAGTTTCTCATAAATTAATAAAGTAATTATGCAGCAATGAGAAAGTGGAAATTGTAGCATGTGAATGTTGTAAATTTCCGCTTAGAACTCAGAATGTGGCATGAGTATAGTCGTCAGAGAGATGTTTCAGAGAAGAATGCATTTAAGGAATCAAATTCTAGAATAATTCATTAATATTGTTTATAATTTGAATGAATAATGAGTTGTAATCTAATTAATAAATACTTTGCAATATGATTAATTCTAACATCAATTATTGCATGCATATTCTTGCAAAATTAAATATGCACACCTTAGTTCCTATATGAGAAATATAGATGTGGATGATGCACAAGGGTATTACAACCATGAAGAAGAAATCATAGGTCTACATGTCAACATGGGTAATGTTGAGACTGAGTCTAATGGGATAAGAGATAGGCAGGATCCTGTAATTATGAGAATTTTGCATAACGAAGTGTAGGGTTATAGGGATGATAATGAAAGAATCGTGAATTTCAAGAGGGGATACTATAGAGCCTAAATATACTAAAAAATCAAGTAAACAAAGATTTAGGCACAAGGCAAGAATCTAGTGCCAGGAAAGTGGAAGTGTCTAGGTCTCATGATAGGAGGGATGATCATGGAGGATGTAGACAATCAAGGAGTATTATTAGGCATCAACATCATAATTCCTCAAGGAAATCAACCAAAACAAAATATGCACGTTCAAGGTTGAAAAGCATCCCAAGTACATCTCTCGTTAGGAATCATAGGGAGACATGGGTCAAATAGCTTGCAAGGGGAGCTGAGGAAAATCTAGCCACCATATTTTGATGGAGAAAAAATGATAGGAGAATATGGATAAGCATGGTTGTTGGGAATGAGGAAATATGTGTAGTTACATGATTACTCATTGAATGTAGAAGCCAAAATTGCAGTTTATCAACTTCAAGGAAAGGAATCCATGTGGTTGGATTGGATGAAGTAGGTTAAGCACCTTGATGAGAAGATAATTTCTTGGAAGTAGTTCAAGAAATACTTTCAACATCAGTACTTGTTAGAACAATATTATGAAAAGAATATGCAAGAGTTCTTTGAACTCAAAATTGGGAACATGACCATTGATCCAGGTGGATATCGGTGGCCACCCACCTTTTCCGACTGGCTCAAAATAGTTTTCTGGCAATTTTGGCAATTTACTATTTTTAGCAGGTTTTAACTTCCGGGGCCATTTTGAGGGCCTAAATGAAGGTTTTTTGAGATAGAGTTTCTCAATGAAATATGAAGGCATAATTGAGCATCCAAAATGAATCTCCTCGATGATACCTTTCCAACGAGCTATCACACGCCTAAAACGGAGATCGTATGCAAAAGTTACGACCCCGGGAAGTTGATGTACTAACTTACCCAAAAGGGGCCCACATGACTTTTGGCGCTTCATCTCCTAGGGTTAGGTTTTTGGATGTATATGACTTTTGGCATTCTCGTCTATTGTAAAAAGGCCTCTAGATCCTCATTTTAATCATCTTCTCACGGATGCGAGTAGCAGCCACATCTCTTCTCAGAGATAAGCTACCAGCGCCCTAGCTAGTTTATTTCCATTCTGTCTATAAGCATATTTCAGTCATTTGTTATT
>SNQJ01S0016995.1:29432-50764 GCA_010110895.2 Picea sitchensis
GTAAGCATATTTCAGTCATTTGTTATTAATGAAATGAAGTCTTATTTCCGCTGCATCTCTGCGTTTATGTGTATTTCTGTATTTCATTGTGTTCCTACATAAATCCGGATCAACCATGAATGAATATGAGAAAAAGTTATTGGAACTTCTCAGGTACTTGAGCTTCATCAATGATGAGAAGGTCAAAATTCATAGGTTCCTGAGTAGTCTTCCATCCTTTTACAAGGATTAAATTTAGTTTGATGAGCTCAAGAATTTGTAAGAAGCCATTAGAAAGGATAAGTATTTGTATGAGAAAAACATAGGAAGGTAATATTTCCAAAAGGTATGGGATGACAAGAAGAAAGTAAATATGGATCAAAGGAAGAAAGGATTCAGTCAAACTTTCATCAGAAATAGATCTCAATCATATCAGCCAGGACAACCAACTCAAGATGATAAAAAAATGGCAGATTCCTTGGGAAAGAGGCCAATACAACAACCCATAAAGTGTTGGGGATGTGAAGGATATCACATGTATAAATATTTCCCTCACTGAGGAGATAATATGAAGACTCTGCATAGCATCAAGCAAGAGGATATTGTAGAGGATGTGGGAAAAACAATGGCAAGGATCTATGCACCCTTGGAAAATAGACAAGCATATTATCAATCCCACATGATTGAAGTGGGAGGTAAGATTGATAATCATCCCATAACTATTTTGATTTATTCTGGAGCCATTCATAGCTATATAGATCCAAATCTAATTGAAAGATTTAAATTGAAGAAAATTAAGAACGAAAAGTCTTCGTTAGTTCAACTAGCTACTCGAACCAAGAGAAGAATTAATGAGTTTGTTAAAGAATTCCCTCTAAACATGAACATAATAAACACTAAGGAAGATTTGAACATCACACCTCTTAGGTCTTATGACTTCTTGACTGGTATGGATTGAATAAAAAAACATCATGTTGTTTTAGATTTCTATAGAAAGGTTTTCACATGTCTAGATGAGGAAGGGAATTCAAGGACAATGCAAGGTATTCCAAGGCCTATATCTATCCGAGAGATTTCAACATTGCAGTCGAAAATAAGTTTTATAAAAGGGTTTCAGATTGGCCCAGATATATGCAACCCATATGGAAGATCTAATGAAGGATAAATATCCAAGTCTTGAAGATTATCCAGTCTTGAAGGAGTTTGAAGATGTGTTTGAGGAGTTTCTAGGATTTTCACAGAAGAGGGATATAAATTTCTCTATTAATTTAATGCCTGGAGTTTCCCTAGTATATAAGACTCCCTAAATAATGAGCATGCCAGAGCTAAAAGAGTTGCAAATGAAACTAGAATTTTTTTTAAAGAAAGGGTACATACGGCCAAGTGTTTCTCCTTGGGGTACCACAATTCTTTTTGTCAAGAAAAAAAATGGAATGTTGAGGTTATGTATTGACTTCAGACAATTGAACAAGGTTACAATCAAGAATAAATATCCTTTTCCAAGGATTGATGATATTTTTGATCATCTGAAAGGAGAAAATATATTCTCCAATATTTACTTGATTTCAGGCTATCATCAAGTAAGAATCAAAGAAGAGGATACTAGAAAAACAACCTTTAGGACAAGGTATGGACACTGTGAGTTTGTAGTGGTACATTTTCGGTTGACAAATGCACCAACTACATTTATGTGTTTGACGAATGGGGTGTGTAGAGATTCCATGGACAAGTTTTTAATTGTATTCTTGAATTATATTTTTGATCTATTCCAAGACGGAGGAGGAGCATGAGAAACATTTGAAGATGGTGCTACAAGTGTTGAGAGAGATCCAATTGTATGCCAAATTAGGTAAATGCACATTCTATCAAAAGAAAAACCATTTATGGGTCATATTGTTTCAAAAGATGTCATAGCACTGGATATGGAAAATATTGAAGCAATTAAGTGTTGGCCAACACCAACAAACAATTAAAAGGTTTGATCATTCATGGGTCTAGCAGGTTATTATCACAGATTCATTGCAAAATTCTCCAAAATTGCACACCCTATAATATCCTTGCAAAAGAAAGGGGTAAAGTTTTAATGGAGTGACAAGTGTGAAGAAAATTTTCAGTGCTTAAAGGATTTATTAACCAGTGCACCTATTTTGAAAGTTGCAGATTCAGATGAGGATTTTGTTGTATGTACAGATGCATGCAAGGAAGGGCTCGGTGGATTCCTTATGAAAAATGGACATGTAATTTGTTATGAGTCCAAAAACTTGAAGGAGCATGAAATAAATTATGTTAAACATGACTTAGAGTTGGAAGCCATAGTACATGCCTTAAGTATGTGGAGGCACTACCTTATGGGAAGAAAATTTGAATTGAGGATATAAAATAGTGGTTTGAAATATTTGTTTGAAAATCCAACACTAAATGCTAAACAAACTAGGTGGCTGGAGTTTTTGAGTGAATATGACTTTGACATCAAGCACATAAAGGGAAAATATAACAAGGTAGTGTTGAGGGGTTCGAGATCCCTTTAACTCAACAATAGGAACCAAACGTACCTTAGAGGCCCAATTAGAATCTGCAGCGTTTGATGGGTGTTATGGTTCTCTAGATCTTTCGATCTAGCCAATTTACCAATGGGCTTTGCTTAGTGATTGATAGGATATCTTTCTGTGAAAGTTCCTCCTTCAGATTAAAAGTTTCTCTTTTTGTCTTTAATTTTATTAGATGAGTCTGATAAAGTAAGGTGTGATGATATAAACCAACTAATAGAGTGGATTCTTAACTACCGAAGAAGGTTGAGCCTGGGATAACCCTCATGCTCTAGCGTGTAGACAATGATATTCACACCTATTACAAGTCTAGTAATAATAAGTTAAGTTGCTGGTATTTCATACTGACTGAGATACAATTATTGAAAGAAAATATTCATGCAATAAGATGAGTGCAAGAAAAATAGTTTCCTTAGCTCTACCATCAATCACATATTAACACAAAGATTCGTTTTTCATCATTTAGAACAAAAGAACTGTTAAAGTATTGAAAAAGATAGCTTATCAGTAGATTTAGAAACTCTTACTTGTTACAACATCAACTAATGAATTCAAAGATGGAAGTAGGTCCTCCTCAATCCAAGCACATAACGCCTTTGATGAAAATTAAATTTGTCTTTGGTTCTAAACAAAACTTCTTAATTAAAGTTACTCAGAAATAATTCTTTACAATTCTCAAAAAAGAGGGTCCTTACCCAAAACCATCAACCCTTCCCAAAAGGTCGATCTCCCTATTTATAAAGAATTACTAACTTAAAATAGCTACTAAAAGTTTGTGTTAAGTAAAACAAAAGAAGTACACGTGGCACTTGATTTCTTTTTTCTCTTGAGATTGTCTAGTGGTTCTACTAGAGTGGATGACTGTTATCGTACTCTGACCACTTGAAGAAGAGATCCTCGCTGTAACAACCTGTTTCCCCCAGTTTGTAAAGATAACTATACTAGCCAAGAACTATGGCAAACTCAAAGATGTGAATGTGTGATTTGAATGGAGCTTAGTATACAAGGTAGACGAATGTAAATTAACATTATATATATATATATATATATATATATATGTTGTAGGACTGCTAGGAGGGGGATGTGCTGAAAAAGAGACCATGATGGATAAAGAAAAGTGGTGGAAGGGACCTGGAATGGTGGCGTTAACTTCCACTGAAACCAATACCATATTTGGTCTTCACTGGCCCAGAGAACCAAGAGCAGCTCGCTGGCCCCAAATTAAATCACTCGCCAGGTTGGTAGGTAAATGGCTCCTCATGAGTAATGAGGGATGGGGTTGAACCGCCCATCCGTAGAGTCCTTAGACCTGACCACCATGAGGAAGATCGTGCCACACACAACCTCGTCAGAAAGAGAAAAGGCAAGGAGAGTGTGCGATCAGGTACAGACACGAGGGAAAGAGGAGAAGGAAAGAAACTCTGGAAAATACTGAGTGAGTGATAGCAGAGAAGAAGGAGAGTAACCTTCATTCTCGATCACTAGCGAACAGATACTCAGTCTCGCAGCATCATGGTCTCAACTCGAGGGTGGCTAGTGGTAAATCCATTCAAAATCACTGAGCCTACGATTGGGCGGAAACGAGCACCCCTCTCAGCAGTTGCATCACCTCTGGTGTTTTTCTGATAAGTGTTTTATATCTTGCATCCTAAAATTTATATGCTGACATGTATGTTCATAGTCTATGCAATTATGAATGGTTTCAGTATAAGACTGTCTGTGTGGTGTTTTGATCAGAAAGGGTGGTTGCATGCTTTTATTGGAAAGACCATGTATGGCTTATGTTTATATATATATATATACGTATATTGAACTAATTCAGGCTTCAAGTCTATTCTCGGGAATTCTATGCCCTTATTTGTCTCAAGGAATGTCCTGGATAGATCTCCCCACAGAGATACTCTCTCTGGAAAGTTTACCAGGAACCCAAAAGAGGATCTGATGGCATAAGTTTTAGAAACATTGCACGAGAGAGAGTGGTTCCCTTAAAAATCTCGATATTTCGGTGTTTCGGCACATGGGGTATCCAAGCGCGAGTCCTCTTGTACTCTCAAGTCCCGAAACCCCAATTTGTGAAATCCCGAAATGACAGCGTGTGGATAAGTATCGATCAACGAACGAGATTCTATCAGAAGATCCGCGGTTAGTCACGATCGTTAGATTGGAGGAAGAAACAAGGGTGTTAAATGCCTCAACCTCTTTCTTTTATCTTCGTGACTAGCAAAGAAATCAGACCGTAGATCCAAAGGTCCGTCAGAGTACCTGAACCGTTCATTCGTAAGGGCACGTGGCGGTCGGTAAGCGTTTCGGCGTTTCAACACCCGAGGAATCAAAGGGCAAGAACCCTGGTCATCGCGAGTCACGAAATCCCGACAACCGAAACCCCAAAATAGTTTAAGGTGTGGATGAGATAGGATATTTCAGCACTTCAGGGCTTGGAATACCTAAGTGCGTATTCCCTTATGCTCATGAGTCCTGAAGTCCCGATGGGTGAAATATCGAAAAGACAATACGCGTGTATGTTGTGATATTCCATCATTTCAGAAATTGGAATACTCAAGGGCGTATTCCCTTATACGCGCAAGACCCGAAACCCCGATTCATGAAAACCCAAAGTGACGGCACGGGGGTGAGTTTTCTTATGATCACCAGTCTCGAAAACCCGGTCTGTGAATTCCTGAAATGGACTGAGTGACACATATATACAATTATACATATGTTAAGGTTTTGGAGTTTTGGCTTCCGGGAAACCTAAGTGCAAGACCTCCTATCGTCGCATATCCTGAAATCCCGATGGCGGAAACCTTGAAACAGGGAAGCATGTTTAGAGTTAGTATTTCAGAGTTTCAACTCCCGGGAAACCTAAGTACGAGACCTCTTGTCGTCACATATCCAAAAATCCCGATGGCAGAAACCCCGAAATAGGGAAGCATGTTTAGAGTTAGTATTTTGGAGTTCGCCTCCCAGAAAACCCTGATGTGAGACCACTTGTCATCACATCCCCCGAAATCCTGACTTGCGAAACCCCGAAGTATGAAACCCCGAAATGAGTATAGAGAAACTAGAATTAATGTTTCGGTGTTTCGACACTCGTGAAATCTCGATAGGCGAGGTCCCGAAATGGATTAGCAAACATGGTTTTGGTGTTTCAGCTTTTCGATGCCCAGGATTCCCAAAGGTCAGTTTTCCTCGTGTTCGCTAGCCGCGAAATTCCGATGGATGAAACCCCAAAATGAATAAGGGAATACCTGCACCTCGATTTTCCAAATTGCGAAAGCCGGAGCACCTCTCCAGTAAGACCTATGGTCATAGACACCGATCTTATGGGTACGGACAAGGGATGGCAGGGTCTGTATCAGGTCCCGTAGGGACTCAGGGAATTCTATTCCTCGGAGAAAAGAAGAAAAAGGCCGAAAATTTTTAAATTTCATAGTGGGTGTGTTATAAAGTGGTATCAGAGCATGGTTATAGCACTTGGCCTACTTGGGCTCATGAACGAGTTGCGCAGGAGCTCCATTCGAAACACTCCTAAAAGGAGTAACTCTCTATCTTAACCCTCTTAATTCAAAAGGTCAAAGTTCGAAAATGAAAACCCGACTGTGTATGCATGTGAAAGAAATATGAATTATGCGCGGGTTATGAATGTATCTAAATATTGACTAAAAACCAATGTTTGTCTTTTGCACCCAAGCGAACGATCAACCACGGGAAATTACAGACACATAGAATGGTGACTCACCAAGAGGTGGGAGAAGGCTCCCATAATAGAGATGAAGAGTCTGATGAAAGGAGGGCAGTAGGGACCCCTCCAGAGCTAGCTGAAACCATGAGGAGTCTCATGGTCGAATTACAAAGTTGCAAGGATGACAATGAAAGGATGATGAAAGAACAAGAGAAACAAACAGAAATAAACACATTTTTACTACAGAGCTTATCCAACCTACAACGACAAATGCAGCATGAACCTGAGATACAGAAACATGGCCATATCAGTGGCCACACTGAGAGGAGCACCTCAAGAAAGGTCCACCCCAGAGGAAAAGGACTGACGCCGTATGATTCCTCTGAGAAGGAAGCTGGTGATTCGGAGGGCTCTTCTAGCAGCAGAACCAGTTCCTATCCCCGAAGAAAATAGAAGAAGCAAAAGATTTCCAAGTGTCATAAATTCAAAGAATTCAGAAAGGCCAAACCACCCTCCTTCGATGGCGAAATAAAGAAGGGAGAGGAAGTAGAGGCTTGGCTGCTTGGACTAAAGAAGTATTTCAGAGTCCATGACTTCTCAGAAAATTTGAAGGCCCGAGTGGCCACCTTCAAATTGAATGGAAAGGCTTCCATTTGGTGGGAAGACCTTAAGAATGTGAAAGGAGTTCGCGAAGAGGACCTATATTGGGAACAATTTGAGAAATACTTTCGGAAAAAGTATCTGTTGGAAAAAAAAATCGACGAGAAAACTAAAAATTTTTATGAACTCAAACTGGGGCAACTTACTATAGAGGAATATGTTAACAAATTCCTTGATTTGTTGAGGTATGTACCATATATAAAAGCAGAAAAGGAAAAGGTGCAACGCTTCATCAGCGGACTACCCAAGGACTACCGGAACAGAATTGAATTTGACGAGTGAAAGACCCTAGAAGGCACTATTCGAAAGGCAACATATTGCCATGAATAGTTTGGACATCGGGAAGAACCTCGTGAAGGATGGAAACAGAAGAATAGTTTAGGATTTCAGAAAAAGGGGATTAAATCCTCAGGATTTAAGAACTATAATAAGAACCCAAGAATGAGCTTTCCAGGTTGGAGTGTACACCAGCAGAACTTTCCCTCATTGGGTGGAAATAAAACTTCTGGACCTATACTAGTGAAGGATGATAACACAAAGAGAGAACCTCTGAAATGTTGGGGTTGCGGAGAAGAACATTTCCTGAGAGACTGTCCATACCGAAAAAAGAATAGTCGGAGAATTTATAACATCCAGGAAGCTACTACCGTCAATGATGTGGCTAGGAGTGTGCCGCAAATTTATGCAGCCTTGGATAATAACCAAGCTGACCACCAAGCTTCAGTGGTGGAAATAGAAGGTATGATTTCCAACCATCTAGTGTCCGTTTTGATTGACCCTGGGTCAAATTTGAGTTATATAGCCCCTAAAGTTGTTGATAAGTGTAAACTACAGCCACAAAAACATACCAAGCCATGGTTGGTACAGTTAGCCATTGGCACCAAAAGAAGGGTAGCAGAGGTTATACCCACCTGCCAATTGATGTTGGGTAAATTCCCCACCCAAGCAACCCTTAACATATTACCCCTAGGATCGTATGATCTGTTGATTGGTATTGACTGGCTAGCGGCCCATAAAGCCAGATTGGAATGTTACCATAAAACCTTAGAATGTGTAAGTAAAGAAAGGAAAAGGATAACCCTTCAAGGGATCCGAAAACTTGTCTCAGTGAGGCAAATATCAGCTCTGCAAATGAGAAAGTATTGCCGAAAAGGATGTTCCCTATATGAAATACAGGTGTTGAAAACTATCGAAGGTGACAAACCAAGCCTTGAAGACCACCGTACCCTGAGAGAATACAGAGATGTGTTTCCAGAAGAGGTACTGAGTCTACGTCTGAGAAGAGACATAGACTTCTCGATAGAACTTGCGCCCGGAGCGGTGCCGATGCCTAGGACGCCCTACCGGATGAGCACAGCCAAGTTAGTTGAACTCAAATTACAATTAAGAGAAATGATGGATAAGGGCTATATCCGGCCCAGCGTGTCTCCATGGGGAGCACCAGTCCTATTTGTGAAAAAGAAGGATGGTACCCTTAGACTTTGTATAGATTATAGATAACTCAATAAGGTAACCATAAAGAACAAGTACCCCTTGCCCAGGATCGACGACCTGTTCTATCAATTGGGGGTGCGTCTATTTTCTCAAATATTGACTTGAGGTCGCGATACCATCAAGTCCGAATCAAGGGTGAAGACATCCCCAAAACTACCTTTAGGACAAGATATGGTCACTATGAGTTTGTGGTAGTGCCATTTGGGTTAACCAATGCCCCTGCCACTTTCATGTGCTTGATGAACAATGTACTCAACAAATTCCTAGATAAATTTGTGCTGGTTTTTATTGACGATATATTAATTTACTCCAAGAATAGAGAGGAGCATGAACAACATCTTAGGCTTTTGTTGCAAGTGCTAAGAGAACATCAGCTCTATGCCAAATTCAACAAATGTGACTTCTTCCATAAGCAAATACATTACTTGGGTCATGTTCTATCCGAAGAAGGGGTAGCAGTAGACCCTGACAAAATCAAGTCTATCATGGAATGGCCTACCCTGAAGGATGTTTCGGATATCCTTTATGGGATTAGTAGGTTACTATAGGAGATTTATAAAAGGATTCTCCAAGATTGGTTGTCCAATCACTGCCCTCCAGAAGAAGGGGACAAAATTCATGTGGACCCAAAAATATGAAGAAAGATTTCAAACCCTAAAAACATATACTAACCCATGCAACCATGTTGAATATCGCCGACCCCGAAATAGATTTCCTCGTGTGCACAGATGCCTGTAAGGAAGGGCTCAGAGGAGTCCTTATGCAGGGAGGAAATGTAGTCTGCTATGAATCCCGGAAATTGAATGAGCATGAAGTCAACTATGTGACTCATGATCTAGAGATGGCCGCTATAGTACATGCCTTAAAAATGTGGAGGCATTACCTCCTAGGAAGGAAATTTGTACTCATGACAGATCACTGTGGATTGCGATATTTGTTTGACCAACCGAAGCTCAATGCTAGACAAGCTAGATGGATGTCCCTCCTTAGCGAATTTGATTTCGAAATCAAACACATTAAAGGAAAAGAAAATAGGGTGGTCGATGCCCTTAGTAGAAGCATGAAAACAATTCACCTGGCAGCGGCGAGCACCTGTGAGACCTATGTCAAGGAAAGAGTCAGAAATGCACAAGAGACAGATTCCTTCGTCCAGACTGTGACCTTATACCTACAGCAAGAACCCACCGGGGTAAAATATGAAGGCTACCAGATGACTGAAGGAGGTCTGCTCACTTACAGAAGAAGATTGTACATTCCAAATTGTGACTACTTGAAGAGGTTCATTATGGATGAACTACATAAAAGACCCTATACTGGTCATCCAGGATACCAGAAGATGATCACTACCACTAGGAAACAATTGTATTGGCCTGGATTGAAGAAAGACATAGCTGAATACTTGGCCAAATGCATAGAGTGCCAACAGGTTAAAGAAGAACATCGACACCCAGCAGGATTATTGCAACCTTTACCAATCCCAGAATGGAAATGGGAAACCATCTCCATGGATTTCATCACTGGATTACCAACCTCAACTAAACAAAATGACACCATTATGGTGGTGGTGGATAAATTGAGCAAGTCTGCTCATTTCATCCCCGTCAAATCGACTTGCAAGTCAATAGATATCGCCTAGGTATTCATGAAGGAGATATTCAGACTGCATGGTATGCCGAAAGAGATCGTATCTGACAGAGTTACAAAATTTACCTCCAATTTTTGGAAATCACTGATGGTTGGTCTAGAGACCAAGTTGTTGTTTAGCACCGCCTATCACCCTCAAAATGACGGGCAGATAGAAAGACTGAATCAAATATTAGAGGACATGTTAAGGATGCATGTAATGCATCAACCTAAGAAGTGGGAAGACTACCTACCACTGGTAGAATTCGCCTACAACAACGGCTATCAAGCCTCCATAAAGATGAGTCCCTTCGAAGTTCTCTATGGTAGGCCGTGTAACACTCCGGTCAGCTGGAGTAATCCTGTACATAGAATTTATTTTGGACCCGACATGTTGAAGGAAATGGAACAACAAGTGACTCAGATAAAACAAAACCTAAAGGTCTCTCAAAACCGACATAAAATTTATGCAAACCAAAAGAGAATTCCAAGAGAGTTCAAGAAGGGAGACTATGTATATCTCAGAGTTAAGCCCAGGAAGAGCTCCCTAAAAATGGGAGCTTGTGTCAAGTTGGCACCTCAGTATTGTGGACCCTTTGAGGTTCTATATAGAGTGGCACCTATAGCCTATAGGCTAGCACTTCCTCCCACAATAAAATCACATAATGTTTTCCATGTTTCATTATTGAAGGAATATGTACATGATTCTAATCATATAATTGATTGGTCTGTGATCTAGGTGTGACCAGAGGGAGAATTCCTACCAGAACCTCAATGCATACTGGACAAAAAGGAAACCCTACTCTGGAACTGAACCATTGCATAGGTCAAGATGCAATGGAGACATTTTGGCCCAGACGAGGCTACATGGGAAATGGAGGATGCCATGAAACAGGCATATCCGATTTTGTTTACCTCTGTACATGCATGTCATATTAATAGATAGAACATTGAGGACAATATTCCTTTAAGGGGGAGGGAATTGTAACACCCTATTTCCCCCAGTCTGTAAAGATAACTATACTAACCAAGAACTATGGAAAACTCAAAGATGTGAATGTGTGATTTGAATGGACCTTAGTATACAAGGTCGACGAATGTAAATTAACCAAGAGCGGCTCGCTGGACCCAAATTAAATCACTCACCAAGTTGGTAGGTAAATGGATCCTCATGAGTAATGAGGGATGGGGGTGAACCACCCATCTGTAGAGTCCTCAGACCTGACCACCACGAGGAAGATCATGCCACACGCAACCTCGTCGGAAAGAGAAAAGGCAGGGAGAGTGTGCGATCAGGGGCAGACATGAGGGAAAGAGGAGAAGGAAAGAAACTTTGGAAAAATACATAGTGAGTGATAGCAGAGAAGAAGGAGAGTAAACTTCGTTCTAGATCACCGATGAACAGATACTCAGTCTCACATTATCATGGTCTCAGCTCGAGGGTGGCTAGTGGTAAATCCATTCAGAATCGCTGAGCCTACGGTTGGGCGGAAACGAGCACCCCTCTCAACAGTTGCATCACCTCTGGTGTTTTTCTGAAAAGTGTTTTATATCTTGCATCCTAAAATTTATATGCTGATATGTATGTTCATAGTCTGTGCAATTATGAATGGTTTCAGTATAAGACTGTCTGTGTGGTGCTTTGATAAAAAAGGGTGGCTGCATGCTTTTATTGGAAAGACCACGCATGGATTATGTTTATAGATAGATATGTATATACATATATTGAACTAATTTAGGCTTCAAGTCTGTTCTCAAGAAATCTTTGCTCTTATTTGTCTCAAGGAATGTCTTAGATAGATCTCCCCACATAGATACCCTCTCTGGAAAGTTTACCAAGAACCCAAAAGAGGATCTGATGTCGTAAGTTTTAGAAACCTTACATGAGAGAGAGTGGTTCCCTTAAAAATCTCGATATTTCGGTGTTTCGGCACTTGGGGTATCCAAGCGCGAGTCCTTTTGTACTCGAAAGTCCCGAAACCCTGATTTATGAAACCCCGAAATGGAAGCATGTGGATAAGTATCGATCAATGAATGAGATTTTGTCAGAATATCTGCGGTCAGTCACGACTGTTATATTGGAGGAAGAAACGAGGGCGTTAAATTCCTCAACCTCTTTCTTTTATCTTCATGAGTAGCAAAGAAATCAGACCGTAGATCCAAAGGTCTGTGAGAGTACCTGAACCATTCATTCGTAAGGGCATGTGGCGGTCGGTAAGCGTTTCGGCGTTTTGACACCCGAGGAATCAAAGGGCAAGAACCCTGGTCATCGCGAGTCACGAAATCCCGACATCTGAAACCCCGAAATAGTTTAAGGTGTGGATGAGATAGGATATTTCATCACTTCGGGGCCTGGAATACCTAAGTGCGTATTCCCTTGTGCTCGTGAGTCCCGAAGTCCCGATGGGTGAAATCCTGAAAAGACAATACGCATGTATGTTGCGATATTCTGGCATTTCAGAAATTAGAATACTCAAGGGTGTATTCCCTTGTACGCGCAAGACCCGAAACCTCGATTCACGAAAACCCGAAGTGATGGCGTGGGGGTGAGTTTTCTTATGATCACCAGTCCCGAAAACTCAGTTTGTGAATTCCCGAAATGGACTGAGCGACACATATATACAATTATACATATGTTAAGGTTTCAGAGTTTTGGATCTGGGGAAACCTAAGTGCGAGACCTCCTGTCGTTGCATATCCCAAAATCCCGATGGCGGAAACCCCAAAACAGGGAAGCATATTTAGAGTTAGTATTTCAGAGTTTCGGCTCCCAGGAAACCTAAGTGCGAGACCTCCTATCGTAGCATATCCATAAATCCCGATGGCAGAAACCCCGAAATAGGGAAGCATGATTAGAGTTAGTATTTCAGAGTTCGGCTCCTGAAAAACCCCAATGTGAAACCACCTGTCATCACATCCCCTGAAATCCTGACTTGCGGAACCCCGAAGTATGAAACCCCGAAATGAGTATAGAGCAACTAGAATTAATGTTTCGGTGTTTCGACACCCAGGACATCTAGAGGCAAGTACCTTGTCCTCACATATCATGAAATCCTGATAGGCGAAGTCCCGAAATGGATTAGTACACATGGTTTTGGTGTTTCGGCTTTTCGATGCCCGAGATTCTTAAAGGTCAGTTTTCCTCATGTTCGCTAGTCGTGAAATTTTGATGGATGAAACCTAGAAATGAACAAGGGAATAACTGCACCTCGATTTTCCAAATCGCGAAAGCTAGGAGCACCTCGCCAGTAAGACCTATGGTCATAGACTCCGATCTTATGGGTACGGAAAAGGGATGGCAGGGTCTGTATCAGGTCCCGTAAGGACTCGGGGAATTCTATTCCTCAGAGAAAAGAAGAAAAAGGCCAAAAATTTTTAAATTCCGTAGTGGGTGTGTTACACTCGCATGTATTATCATATGGGAATTTGTGTTGGTCCATCAGGGATGAGAGGGTTTCCTTTATTTCTATTGCCCGTTCTCTATATCTGATCATCTTGGCACTTAAACGCTGCATAAATGCATGATCCTTGATCGAATGTTCCATAAACTTATGTACCCAACCCAATGTCATGCTCTCCACTTGTGCGATCTCTACTTCCCATGCTAAGTCATGTTCTTCATTTCGTTTGACTATCTCATGCAAGTCGAAAAAGTCTTCTGGTGAGACGAACTCTGGAGGCCAATGTCTTTCATCTCCTAATTGATCTTTTCCCAACTTCTTTTTCACTATACCCACCTCTTCTGTATATTTCGTTGAGGTTACTGGGTGATACTTATCTAGTATTCAATTGCCTTCCTAATCCGGGAGATGTTGTTATCCATCAACACTCGGATGCCATGCCCCTCCGTGTCTTGACCCTTCTTTACTGCGTTGATATAATCAATTTGTTCTATAGCCTGGTATGCCTTTTCATACCATCTCTCCACATATTTACAGGTTTCAAGTGCCATGAGAGTGTCTTCTTGAAAATCGACTACACATGCAGTGAAGAGATGTCTTTCGCTCGTGGATTCTACATATGCATCTCAGAATTCACTCTTCAGAAAAACTTTTGCTTGCGTTGAGTCTTGGTAATATTTATCCATATGGCGTAGATGGTCCGATGACTTCTTTGTGGCATCCATTTCCTTTTCATCTTTCTTTTCTCGATCCAGTGTGGCATCAGTGATAGCCATCCCTACGCCGATTAGCTCAGATGTCTTCGCATTTTCTATGCTAAGCAACTTTTCTTCTGTGGTGATGAGAATCACACTCTCTAACGTGAGCCTCCTTTCTTGGTTGTTATCCTCATTATGGATTTCCTCTTCCCGTCGTAAGAAATCTCCTATATATAGGTGACCTCATCCATGGGCTCGGGGAATTTTTGGTCTCCCCAGGTCAGAGTGTTTCCCAAGCTTCATGTCATACATATTTTCTCTAAGACTGACTCTTGTACTTCTTTGATAGGGGAAACTTATGTGTGTTCCAATGGCTCAACCTTCATCTGGTGTTCATTGGTTGGTGGGGTATCTAACTTAATTGGAGAGATAGTCACATGCTCAACACTTACTTGGTGATCTGTTGTTGAGGTGTCGATCTCTAGTTGTTGCAATTCCTCTTCTTGTTCACCAGAACCTAGCTCATCCCTAGAGCTGTCTTTCGGGGTCCCTGATAGGTCAAAAAATTTAGTATCTAGGTTACGCTTGGCCTCATGGTCGCCCTACATAGGGTTTATAATCGAAGCATCGGAGGTTGGCGCAAATTATTTCCTTGGTTCTTTATCCATTGTGATTGGTACTAGAGTTATAAGCGAGACCTATGAGCTCTCTTCATCATCATAGATAGTAATTAGATCAAAGAGGGTGTTAGGAACACCCATTTCACTTGGTGTTCTTGGATTCTCATGATGGGTTGGAATAGTCACTGGTGATCTGGCCTGTGGTGATGAAACTCTAGGGTTTTTTGGATCGACAGTTTCCTCCAGTGGGGTTGATTCTGAGCCATTTAGCTCCTCTTTGATGTTGATTGGGTCATTCAGGGTGATACTCATAGGTTCTAATAGTTGAGGATCATTTTCTAATCGATGGATAACTCTTTGGGATTCTTCTAACAACAACACCCCCCCCCCCCCCCCCCTCTATGCCTTTGTGGCTTCTACTGCTATGTTTTCTTCTCTAACCCTGAGGGCTTCTTGAGCCATCAGTTCTATCATTTCGACTTGCTCATCCATACTCATGGCTTTGAACCTAGTCATATTTGGGTTCTCTTTTCTCTGTTGTACCTCCTCCCAATCCTAAGTACATTCTGTAAATATCTCATCTTCAAACATATCATGTGTGTATGACCAAAAAGAAGAGACTTGTGATGCATGCTGAAGAACTAGGCCTTTAAGGTAATGTTTGTGAAATCGGCCTGTTGTGAATCTGTATTCCACCTGGATCAAACCATATTGTTTATATTGCACAATATCCTTCACTATGAAAAACCCTACATGGAAACCATAGGGTATGAACGCTCGTTTCTTGTCTTTAACCAAAGTGGCATTATAGCCCTGGAGGATGGTCTGGTAATAGATTTCTCCTATGAAGAGTCGGTCTGGGACATGAGAGGGGGGTAAATGTGGTGCGACGGTGGCCCTGAACACCCTGATATAATTCATGGTTTCCTCTAGGTACTAGTGGCCTAATTTTGAAATCATTTTCTTGGCCGTTACAGACAGTCTTGGGAATTCTTTCTTGAAAATAATAAAATAGACCTGAGCTATGAATTCATCGCAGATGAGAGCATAAGATTTTTTGTACCTATTTTCCCATAGGATGTTGAATTATACATGTACAGGTATCTCGGTGAAATGCCAACTTGGATTCATGCCGACGAAGACATTCCTTGAGCAGATTACGTCTAGCAGATATGAAGCCATGTGAAAAGTGGGCGCTTGTCCATCCTTTAGTGTCTAAGCCTGCAATATGTTGGTGCTCAACTATTTAGAAATGATTTCTCCACAGTTGAAGCTACTCTCGGGGATGACCAAAGTGTATTCCAGGGGCATCCATGCCTCCGGGAACTTAGTGAAATATCTCTCCCCATATAATCGACAGATTAGAGCCATTGAATATATGTATGGCTCCCTTAGATTTGTTGTCCCGTACCATCCATTGCTCCGTTTTGTGAATTTTTTGTCGTCCTTCCACCAGGAGGCCATTAATCAACTGGTGTCATGGAACTCATATAACTTCACTATGAAATATGTGTTTAATCGCTCCTTCGGGTCCCTGATCTTGTAATATTTATGGAACTCTATCGGGAGAAAATCATCGACACATATTCCATTCTCATCATTGACTAGGCACTTCATCGTTTGTATGATCGATTATCCACCCCAGAGTCTCAATACAGGGCAAGACCAGGGTTTGAATGGATACCATATGAAGGCATGAATGCTATTTGTTTGAAAAAACCTGGTTGTCGAGCGCCCTAACATCCAGGTCGTTGTGGAGAATAAATTTCGGGTAATCTTCCTAGTTAATTCTGTTGAACAAATCTCCCCATTGTGGGAGCATTATCTTTGAACCAGTGATTTTTTATATATCACCAAAAGTAGGGGGATGAGAAAATGCCTTCTTAGTTAATGTTTTGATGACCGGTTCTGTTCTAGTAGCAAATTCCAACTTCCTCATAGCGCTGGGAGAAGATCCTTCACCGACCTCTTCTTCCTTCAATTTTGGTGCCCTTGGCGAGCATCTGGTCGTTGGCTTTCCTGGAGGCATTTTTATGCAAAGAGAGTACATTTAGACACCATTTTGTAGAGATAATACTGATATATAAATAAAATGCGACCGTCGAAATGATAAAATCAACACAAACCTCTTCTTCGCACTAGTTTAACTTGGTTTTGAAATTCTGAGAATCAAGTGCAACTCTTGAGATGCTCTTTTCGCTTCTTCGACTGCTCTGGAAATGAGAAACTTGTGTGCAGAATGTTGGGGTTTGAAACTATCTTAGTTATTTAAATGTAGAGAATACTTACCTTCTCACATTAGTTCTTCAATTCGGGGCATAAGTGTGGTTTTACAAAATCTTTCACCAAGATCCGTATTATGCTCAAGATTAAATGCAGTTGTAGGTTGGCAGCGCATGAGCGGGCTATATTGTGTTTCATCGGCCATTTAAAATTCCTGTTATTCGGTCGGCGCATGGGGTATAAACGTATGTGGAGTGAAACATTAATTGACCTATTAAATTATGGAATCCGATCTTATTTTGTGTTGAAAACGTCCCATCATTCCGCTAATTTAAATAGGTGGATCGGGGGTCGACGTTTTTTCTTAGATAATGTTCGTTGATATCTCTTGGAAAAAGATCTGATGCCAATCCATATTACCATACAACACTGATGTGGAAATGCTGACCTGGAAGTGTGATTAGGACAGGGAAACCTGAAGTGACTCGGGATGAAACTAGGCCGTACGAAGTGCCCACACGACAGAGACACACAGTGTTTTAAATTTCTCTCCTTCGCCTAAGAGTTTATTCAGGATCGGGGATTTTCGTTAGATATGTTCTTTGAAAAATAGGTCCTACCCTACCGATGCCAAAGAATTAACAAGGATCGGCGATCTGCGATATTTTTAAACAAGTGTTCCCGAATTACCCCCCTTGAAACTTGTCGATGCCAAAAATGCATTGGTGATCGGTGATTGCCGATGTATCAACGTGAAAACTTCCACCATTTAAATATTTTAAATTTCACCGACTCCGAACAATGCATTGGTAATCGATGATCGGATGTTCATTATGGCCTACGTTAGTATCTTACCCTTCCATACTTCACCGACGCCGATGGGATATTGACAATTTCCTAAAAATTCTTCATGAACAATCAATGCAGATCTACTTCATTTTTTACCAATGTCGATGATAAATCGGTGATTGGTGAATATTGTTATTACGTGGTCATTTTAATGCTCAGATTTTTCCGATGCTGGAAAAAAGCGTGTGGGTCACAATTTTAGTTGTGAATTCTTAGTTAAAATGCCAAGTTCTTTTTTAGATACAAAGGTTTCACTTTGACAAGTCCAAATAAATACAACTTGATTGATGATGAGATATGGAAACAAACTTAACGATCCATACACAAGGAAATCAATTAAGAAACCGGAACAAAAGAAAACAAGTGGTACCCAAAAGAGAAAAAAAAATCATAAAATCTTTTAGGGTGTGTTGAGAGCTCAACAAATGGCAATTCTCTGGGTGAAAACAAAATCTCTACTCCTTCCTTCGTGATTATATTGTGCATAAGTTGGTTGAGAAGCTAACTGGATTCCCTTCCATTAGATTATTTCTTATCCATGCGTGTACAACTTCCCAGGTTCATGAATCAGGGTCCGCCTATGGATTTCAACCCTTTTTCCATCTTCATTCCTTTAGACCATGACCCACACCCCTCTTTGAAAAAATATGGGTAAAACATTCACTGGCTCGAGGTTGTTTTAGTTATCATTATTCCCTTAGTGTTGCTCCACTTCCAGTGAGTGTCCATAGCCCCGACGGAGTCACCTCGATGTCACAGACCCTGCTCTGCTGCCAATGAGCGTCCATAGCCCTGACGGAGTTATCTTCATACCCTCTCCGACTTTGCACTCATTTTAATATAATTGATTAATTTTTGGCAGAGATTCTCTGAGTGAGTTTGAGAGGAGGATGTTTTTTATCTGCAAGGTGAAATTCTTCCTAGCTCTATCTACAGGTGCATGTGATCCTTTCCAACTAGCCATCTTTCCCTTTGGGCCATACCAGACCACGAGGCAAACATTTCATCACTTACCAAGCTTGTTGGTTTTGTAAAGACAAGATATAGATCTCCTTTAAGAAATTTATAATTTCCCAACGTTTCTTATATTGCACGTAAGCATAAGTTAGGAGCAGAGTTTTCTACACCATATTTATTAAAGTCGACCACTTATTTACAGAGAAAAACTTAATTACATGAGGATACCAAGCAAAAGAAAAGACAAAAATAAAAAGAAATTTCCAATAAGCATGCCCTTAACCTACACATTTATCCCAATCAGAGTATATTCTAAAGAAACATAAAAAAAGACATTTTTTTTTAACATAAGTATTTTTTTAGGGCTTGGCCATTCACTGGGAGGGTGTCAGTTTCCCCCCTCATTTTTTGCAACCAATACATTCCTGCCCAAATTTTCTCGGATACCTGGAAAAGTCTAAGCCATATTTTTTGAAACTTTGAATGTTTTCCTTTAGGTTTGTTTTCTCTATCCCATTTCAGGACTAAGTCTCCTACTCCAAAACTCTTCTCCTTGGCCTTATGCTTGTCAAGCCATCTTTTAACTATCTATTAATGCGTGATAAACTTACATTTTTATTTCTCCCTTTCCTCTTCAAGCATGAGGAGTGTATAATTTCTTTGTTGAATAAGTGATGAGGGTTGTCCTCTTGAATCCTGATTAGGCTAAAGTGATGGAAGATACAACCCATTTGGGAGAATGGATTCTTGTCCGTATACCAGAAAGTATGGGGAGTTCCCTATAGCTTCCTTAGGTGTTACTCTATCTTCCCATAAGGCATTATGAAGCAAGTTATGTCAATTCCTATGATTATCTGCGACTGTTTTCTTCAAGATCCTCACCAGGTTTTTATTGGTTGATTCTGCCACCCCATTTCCTTATGGGTAGTAGTTTGCAAAGTATCTAATTATGATTACTTAGTCTAGAGAAAACTTTGTTAATAGAGTAGAAGAAATGTAAGAGACATTGTCAAAAACGAGAATGGAAGGCATCCCAAACCTTGTGATCATATGTTGTTCTATGAATTGGATTACAACTCTTTCATTTGCGTGAGTCACAGGGATGGCCTCTGCCGATGGTATCTCCTGAAAAGTGTCCACCTGCAGGACCATCATGGAGCTCCCTCGAAACCTTTTCTGCATCTTCACGTTAAAGACATCTCAAGAGTACTCCATCATAATTTACATGGAAAAGTACTGAATTTATGAGGCGATATTATACATATTTTAGCTTGAGATCTATCCTTTCCTTATGGCTTAGGTTTTCTGGGCAAGTCCCATGATGTAGGAGATAAATCATTTTTCCATAAAAAGATTCTTTCCCTGGGGGAATGTATAAAGCTTTGCTGCACCATAATGTTATTTCATTCTCCCACCCGGGGTCTTCATTTATTAGATCTTGGGATTCTACGACCAGTTTACACAATCCTTGTCCCTTAATTAATTTGGCAGTTTTTATATCTATATCAAATTCTTGGAAAATTTCCATCCAATTTCCCCTTCTCTCTCCCATCTCTTGTTGATGGAACAAGGATCAAACTGTGGGATGAGGCACGATGACTTTGGTGTGATTTTTTAGGATGTAAGATCTAAAATGTTTTACTGCTTTGTAGACCACATAAGCCTGTTTGTCTATAGCAGGGTAGTTCAGTTCGACTCCTTGGAGATTAGTGCTCATAAATGATACCGGTGCCTCATTGTTGTCATCATCCTTCTGGGTCAATACTGTTATCCACAATTTTGGTCATCGAGATGATGTCATGATAATGTCATGATGATGGAAAATCAAGCTCTTCAATATGAATACTTTCCTGAGAAAATTTGCACTTGTCTGCTTCCAGAAACTATATGTTTCAAGAAGTTCGCAGGCTGCCTATATACTTGCCTGCAAGAATTCCTGATTCTCGCAGGCTGCATTAAACTAGCATGCAAATAGTTTGCACTGTAATAATTGCCAGGGTGCGAACATTTTCTTAAAGAGGAAAAAGATGAAGTTCTTGAGCCTTCTAGACATAGATGATTTTAGGGGCTAAATTTCGCTAATGGGCTAATTTTCCATGGTTTTTCCAAAACCGAGATTCGCTATTTTAAAAATGATTCGCCCAAATTCTATAGGATAAAATTATTTTACCTTACAAATTGCCAAATTTTTATAAAAACTATATAAAAACCTTAGAAATTTGAATATTTTTACAAAAATATCGCCAAACATTTATAGTTGGCATATGAAGGATTAGTAATATTCACCAAGGTTTCTACATTTTAAAATAAATTTCCATCCTTAAAATCATCCCTGCTTCTAGAAGAGAATCTTCGAGAAGAATGAGTTGGCTAACGAATGGTTGTTCAAGTGCTGGCATTCCAGATATCTTGGGATCATTTCCTATCAAAGTAACTAAATTATCTTCTCCTATATATTGAGGAGATTACTCATTGGAAAGGTTAGAAGCAAACTAACAAGAGATTGATTGGAGAATTAGTGCAAGACTGTATGGAGGACTGATGCTACAACAGCTAGAGACAACAGCAAGGTCATCACAAGTGGTTGATTTTCTTCATGC
>SNQJ01S0016995.1:64353-74366 GCA_010110895.2 Picea sitchensis
TAGATCTAGGGAAAGTGTATTATTCTGTCCTGTTTTGTTCTAGATCTAGGTGGATCTAGGGAGATCGGTTTGTGTCCGCACTCACGGATTTATCCTGAAACAAATACTGCAGCTAACGATTGGTCGAAGGCGAAAGTATAGAGGAAAACATATTTACTAAACTCGGGAATTCATACCACTAGAGCTCAAGAGATTGAAATATTGATATTGTTGAAGGCACCTTTCTGCTCATCATCCCACTTAAACTCTGCATCCTTGTGAATCATTTTTTGTAAGGGTTTGATAGTTTCAACGAAATCGAGCGTGAAATTCCTCTCAAAATTAATTTTCCCAAAGAAGGATTGCATAGCCTTTTTGTTATGGGGCAAGGAAAGCTCAACTATTGCCTTTATTCATTCGAGATCAGATTAAGAGGTTGTTCGATCTCAGTGAGGGAAAAATCTATTAGGTCTTCTACTGTGTGGACAAAAACCTTGTCAGGGGTGACAACAACTGGTTTGCTGATTTGTTTTCTATGAGGAAGTAACATAACTAAGGGTAGCAATACTCTCTATATGTGTGTTGTCTTGAGAATGACTAGCCATGCATGTGGGTTGTTTTGAGTCTGTAGTCTATGTGAAATATATTATCAAAAATGTTGTTATCCATTCATTTGTTCATGCCCTCCTTCTAGCACCAATTCTGTTGAGGGTTCTGAGATCCCTTGAACTTAACAGTAAGAACCAAACCAGCCTTAGAGGACCAATTAGACTCTGCAATGTTTGATGTGTGGAATGGTTCTCCATATCCTTTGATCTAGCCAATTTATCGATGGGATTTACTTAGTGATAGACAAGATATCTTTCTGTGAAAGTTTCTTCTTCAAATTAAACGTTTCTCTTTTTGTCTTTAATTTTATTAGACGAGTCTGATAAAGTAAGGTGTGATGGTATAAACCAAATGATAGAGGGGATTCTTAACTACTGAAGAATACCGAGCCTAGGATAACCCTCGTGCTCTAGTGTGCAGACAACGATATTCAAACATATTACAAGTCTAGTAATAATATGTTAACTTGTTGGTATTTCACATTGACTGAGATACAATTATTGAAAGAAAATACACATGCAATAAGATGAGTGCAAGAAAAATAGTTTCCTTATCTCTACCATCAATCACATATTAACACAACGATTCAATTTTCATCATTTAGAACAAAAGAACTGTTAAAGTATTGAAAAAGATAGATTATCAATAGATTCAAAAAATCTTACTCATTACAGCATCAAATACTGAATTCAAAGATGGAAGTAGTTCCTCCTTAATCCAATCACATAATGCCTTTGATGAAAATAAAATTTGTCTCTGGTTCTAAACAAAACTTCTTAATTAAAGTTTCTCAGAAATAATTCTTTACAATTCTCAAAAAAGAGGTTCCTTACCCAAAACCATCGACGCTTCCCAAAAGGTGGATCTCCCTATTTATAAAGAATTACTAACTTAAAATAGCAACTAAAAGTGTGTGTTAAGTAAAACAAAATAAGGACACGTGGCACTTGATCTCTTTATTCTCTTGAGATTGTCTTGTGGTTCTACTAGAGTGGATGAATATTCTCATACTCTGACCACTTGACGAAGAGATCCTTGCATGTATTAGCATATGGGAATCTATGTTGGTCCATCGGGGATGAGAGGGTTTCATTTATTTCTATTTCCCATTCTCTATATCTGATCATCTTGGCACTTAAACGCTACATAACTGCACGAGCCTTGATCAGATGTTCCATAAAATTATGTACCTGACTTGGTGTCATGCTCGCCACTTGCGCAATCTCTACTTCCCACATTGAGTGTTGTTCTTAATTCTGTTTGACTAGGTCATGCAAGTCGACAAAGTCTTTGGGTGAGTCGAACTTTGGGAGGCCAATGTCTTTCATCTCCCGATTGATCTTTTCTCAGCTTATTTCGCACTCGACCCACCTCTTCTGTATATTTTTCTGAGGTTCCCGGGACATACTTACCTAGTATTTGGTTGCCTTCCTGATCCGGGAGATGTTACTATCCATCAACACTCAGATGCCATGGTCCTCTGTGTCTCGACCCTTCTATACTGCGCTAATATAATTGATTCATTCTACAGCCTGGTATGATTTTCCATACCATCTCTCCATGTCTTAACAGGTTTCTAGTGACATGAGAGTGTCTTCTCGAAAATCAACTACACATGTAGTGAAGATATGTCTTTCGCTCGTGAATTATGCATATGCATCTCAGAATTCACTCTTCAGAAAAATTGTTGCTTGCGTTGAGTCTTGGTAATATTTCTCTAGATGGAAAAGATGGTCCAACTCCTTCTTTGTGGCAGCCAATTCCTTTTCATCTCGCTTTTATAGATCCATCATGGCATCAGTGATAGCCATCCCTGTGCTGATTAGCTCAGATGTCTTCACATTTTTTGTGTTGAGCAACTTTTCTTCTGTGGTGATGAGAATCACACTATCCTGCGTGAGCCTCCTTTTCTTGGTTGTTCTCCTCATTATGGATTTCCTCTTCCTGTCATAATCAATCTCCTTTATATTGACAATCTCATCCATAGGCTCAGGGATTTGTTGGTCTCCCCAGGTCAGAGTGTTTCCCAGGCTTCCTGCCATACATATTTCCTCTAAGCCTGGCTCTTGTACTTCTTTGACAGGGTAAAATTTTGTATGTTCCAATGGCTTGACCTCCATCTAGTGTTCATCAGCTAGTGGCGTATCCGCCTTAATTGGAGAGACAATCACAAGCTCAACACTTACTTGGTGATCGACTGTTGAGGTGTCGATCTCTAGCTATTGCAATTCCTCTTCTTGTTCACTAGAACCTATATCATCCCTAGAGTTGTCTTTTGTGTTCCCCGATAGGTCGATAAATTCAGTATCCAGGGTACTCTTGGCCTCATGGTCTCCCTGAAGAGGGTTTAGAATCGAAGCATAGGAGGTTGGTGCAAATGCTTTCCCTAGTTCTTTCTCCTCTGTGATTGGTACTGGAGTTATAAGCGAGACCTTTGAACTCTCTTCATCATCATAGGTAGTAATTAGATCAAATAGGGTGTTAGGAACACCTGTTTCACCTGGTGTTCTTGGAATATCATGTTGGGTTGGAATAGTCACTGGTGATCTGGCCTGTGGTGACGGAACTCCGAGGTTTTCAGGACCGACGGTTTCCTCCAGTGGGGTTGATTCTAAGCCATTTAGCTCCTCTTTGATGTTGATTGGGTCGGTCGGGGTGATCCTCGTAGGTTCTAATAGTTGAGGATCATTTTCTAACCACTGGATAACTATTTTGGATTCTTCTAACAATAGCATCCCCCTCCTTTGTGCCCTTGTGGCGTCTATTGCTTTGTTTTCTTCTCTAACCCTGAGGGATTTTTGAGCCATTTGTTCTATCATTTTGACTTTCTCATCCATACTCATAGATTTGAATCTAGTCATATTTGGGTTAAATTTTCTCTGTAGTACCTCCTCCTAGTCCTGATCACATTCTGTAAATATCTCGTCTTCAAACTTATCATGTGTGTATGTGCAGCAGGAAGAGACTTGTGATGAATGTTGAAGAACTAGGCCTTTAGGGTCATGTTTGGGAAATGGGCCTCTTGGGAATATGTATTCCACCTGGCTCAAACCCTCTTGTTTAGCTTGCCCAGTATCCTGCACTATGCAAAACCCTACATGGAAACCATAGGGTATGAACACTTGTTTCTTGTCTTTAACCAAAGTGGCATTATAACCCTGCAAGATGGTCTGGTAATATATTTCTCCTATGACGATCTAGATTGGGACGTGAGCGGGGAGTAAATGTGGTGCTTCGGTGGCCCCGAACACCCTGATATAAGTCATGGTTTACTCTAGGTACCCGTGGCCTACTTTTGAAATAATTTTCTTGGCCGCTACAAACAATCTTGGGCATTCTTTCTTGAAAATAATAAAAAAGACCCAAGCTATGAATTCATCGCAGATGAGAGCATAAGATTTTTTGTACCTGTTTTCCCACAGGATGTTGAAGTAGACATGTGTATGTAGCTTGGCATAATTGTCTTAGTGATTTAAATGTGGAGAATACTTACCTTGTCGCATCAGTTATTCAATTCAGGGCATAAGTGCGGTTTTACAAAATATGTCACCAAGATCTAAATTATGCTCAAGATTAAATGCAGTTGTAGGTTGGCGACATAGGAGAGAGCTATATTGTGGTTCATCAGCCATTTCAAATTTCCATTATTCGATCGGCCCACGGGGTAGCAAGGTATGTGGAGAGAAACATTAATTGACCTATTAAATGACGGAATCCGATCTTATTTTGTGCTGAAAACGTCCCATCATTCCGCTAATTTAAATGTGTTGATCGAGGGTCGATGTTTTTTCTTATACAATGTTCGTTGATATCTCTTGGTAAAATATCTGATGCTGATCCATGTTTTCGTACTACGCTAATGTGTAAATGTTGACCTGGAAGTGTGATTAGTGCACAGGGAAATCTGAAGTGACTCGGGATGAAACTAGGTTGTACAAAGTGCCCATGTGACAGAGACACGCGAAGTTTTAAATTTGGATCCTTCGCCTATTAGTTTATTTGGGATCAGAGAATTTCATCAGATATGTGCTTTGAAAAATAGGTCCTACCCTGTCAATTCAGAAGAAGTAACGGGGATCGACGATCTGTGATATTTTTCAACAAGTGTTCCTAAATTACCCCCCTCAAAATTTGTCGATGCTGAAAATGCATCGGTGATCGGTGATCGACGATGTATCAACGTGAAAACTTCCACCATTTAAATCTTTGGAATTTCACCAACTCTGAACAATACATCAGTAATAGATGATCGTAGTTTCTTTATGGCCTACATTAGTATCTTACCCTTCCATACTTTTCCGACATCGATGGGATATCGACAATTTCCTGAAAATTATTCACAAACAATCAACGCAGATCTACTTTGTTTTTTACCGATGTCGATGATACATCGATGATTGGTTATTATTGTTACTATGTGGTCATTTTACTGATTGGATTTTGCCGATGTCCGAAATAAGTGCGTGGATCACAATTTTAGCTATGAATTCTTAGTTAAAATGACATGTTCTTTTTTAGATACAAAGGTTTCACTTTGACAGGTCCAAATAAATCCAACTTGATTGATGATGAGACATGGAAACAAACTTAACAATCTCTACACAATGGACTCAATTCAGAAAGCATAACAAAAGAAAACATGTGGTACCCAAAAGCGAAAAAAAATTGATAAAATATTTTAGGGTGTGTTGAGCGCTCAACAAATGGCGATTCTCTGGGCGAAAACATAATCTCTTCTCCTTCCTTCAGGCTTATCTTGTTCAGAAGCTGCTTGAGAAGCTAATTGGCTTGGCTTCCATTAGAGTATTTCTTATGCGTGCATGTACAACTTCCATGGTTTTCGAATATGGGTTCGTCTATGGAGTTTGACCCTTTTTCCACCTTCATTCCTTTAGACCATGACCCACTCTCCTCTTTGACAAAAGATGGGTAAAAAATTCACTGGCTTGAGTTCATTTTAGTTATCATTATTCCCTTGACATGGTGTTGCTCCACTGTCATTGAGCGTCCATAGCCCTGACGGAGTCACCCTGACGTCACAGACCTTGCTCCATTGCCACTGAGCATCCATACCCCCGACGGAGTTATCTGCATACCCTCTCCGACTTTGCACTCATTTTATATAATTGATTTGTTTCTGGCAGAGATTCCCTGAGTGAGTTGGAGAGGAGGACATCTGTTATCTGCAAGGTGAAATAGTTCAGGTGAAATTATTCCTAGCTCTGTCTAGAGGTACATGTGATCCTTTCCAACTAGCCATATTTCCCTTTGGGCCTTAGTAGACCACCAGGCAAACATTTCATCACTTACCAAGGTTGTCTTTTTTGCAAAGACAAGATATAGATCTCCCTTAAGAAATTTGTAATTTCCCAGCGTTTCTTATATTGCATGTAAGCATAAGTTAGGAGCAGAGTTTTCTACACCATATTTATTAACTTCGACCACTGCTTTACGGAACAAAACTTAATTACAGGAGGACACCACGCAAAAGAAAAGACAAAAATAAAAATAAATATGCAATCAGCCTGCCCTAAACCTACACATTTATCCCAATCAATTTATATTCTAAAGAAACATGAAAAATACGTTTTTTTTCAAACAAAGTTATTATTTTAGGGCTTGGCCATTCACCGGGAGGGTGTCAATTTTCCCCCTCATATTTTGCAACCAGTAAGTTCCTGCCCCAATTTTCTTGGATACCTAGAAAGGTCTGAGCCATAGATTTTGAAACTTTGAATGTTTTCCTTTAGGTTTGTTTTCTCTATCCCATTTCAGGACTAAGTCTCCTACTTCAAAACTCTTATCTTTGACCTTATGCTTGTAAAACCATCTTTTAAATATCTGATGATGAGCGGTGAACTTCAATTTTTCTTTCTCCCTTTCCTCTTCAAGCATGAGGAGTGTATCAATTCTTTTTTGAATAACTGATGAGGGCTATCCTCTTGAAGCTGAGCAAGGTGAAGTGATGGAAGATACAACCCATTTGGGAGAATGGATTATTGTCTGTATACCAGAAAGTATGGGGAGTTCCCTATAGCTTGCTTGGGTGTTAATCTATCTGCCCATAAAGAATTATGAAGAAATCTATGCCAATTCCTCTGATTGTCTAAGACCGTATTCTTCAAGATCCTCACTACGTTTTTATTGGTTGATTCTTCCACCCCATTTCCTTGTGGGTAGTAGTTTGCAAAGTATCTAATTACGATTCCTTTTTCTAGAGTGAATTCTGTTAATAGAGTAGAAGAAAATTAAGTGGCATTGTCAAAAAAAAGAATGGAAGGCATCCAAACCTTGTGATCATGTGTTGTTTTATGAATTGGATTACAACCCTTTCATTCACGTGAGTCAGAGGGATGGCCTCTGGCCATTTTGTGAAATAATTCGTAGCATTCAGTATGTATTTATGTTGTTTTGAATAATTCAGAGTAATATCCCTTATGAAGTTTATCCCCCATTGCTCGAACGGTCTAAATATGGTCATTGGTTGGAGTGGGACAACTGCCCTCTTTTCTCTACCAACGCTCATTTGACAAGATTTACAATTTCTAGTGTATGTATGGGCATCCCTAAATAGAGAAGGCTAGTAATAATCGGCTCTTAATATTTTGTGAGTTGTGGTATCTCCTGCAAAGTGTCCACCTGCAGAACCATCATGGAGCTCCCTCATAATATTTTATGCATATTCATGGTCGAGACATCTCAAGAGTATTCCATTGTAGTTTACACGGAAAAGTACTAAATTTACGAGGTTATATTGCATATATTTTAGCCTAAGAGCTATCATTTTCTTAAGGCTTAGGTTTTCTGGGAAAGTCCCATGATGTAGGAGATAAACCAATTTTCCATACCAAGATTCTTTCCCTGGGGGAATGTATAAATATTCACTACACCATAATTCTAATTCATTCTCCCACCTAGGGTCTTCATTTATTAGATCTTCGGCTTCTGCGGCTAGTTTACACAATCCTTGTCCCTTAATTAATTTGGCAAGTTTTATATCTAGATCAAATTCTTGGAAAACTTCCATCCAATTTCCACTTCTCTTTCCCATCTCCTATTGAGTGAACAGGGATCGGACTGCGGGATGAGGCACGATGACTTTGGTGTGATTTTTTAGGATGTAAGATCTGAAATGTTTTATTGCTTTGTATACTGCATAAGCATGTTTGTATATAACAGGGTATTTCCATTCAGCTTCTTGGATATTAGTGCTCATAAACGATATCGGTGCCTCATTGTTGTCATCATCCTTTTGGGTCAATACTGTAGCTAAGGATTGGTCAGAGGCAAAAGTATAGAGGAACAAATCTTTACTAAATTCAGGACTTCACAGCACCGAAGCTTGAGATATTGAAATCTTGATATTGTTGAAGGAGCATTTCCGCTCGTCATCCCACTTAAAATATGCATCCTTGCGAATCATTTTTTGTAAGGGTTTGAAAGTTTTAGTGAAATCGGGCATGAAATTCCTCACAAAATTAATTTTCCCAAAGAAGGATTCCATAGCCTTTTTGTTATGGGGCAAGGGAAGCTGAGATATTTCCTTTATTTGTTTGGGATCCATACGAATTCTTGCTTGAGATATAATATGACCTAGTATTTTCCATTCCTCGACACCAAAGATAGTTTTCTTAGGGTTTAAATATATTCCATATTTCCTACACCTTTCAAAAATTTGGGTTAGACATTGGATGTGGTCTTCTCTGCTCTTTGAATACACAGTCACTTTGTTCAAATATACTACTACACATTTGTTAATCAATCCCCAAAAATCTACATCCATGGACCTTTGGAAGGTTTCCCCTGCATTAATCAACCCAAAGGGCATGCATTTATAAGAAAAATTTCTCCACTTGGTTTGGAAGGTAGTCTTCAATCAGTCTTCCTCTGAAAGTAAGACCTAGTTATAACCTGAGAAGACATCTAGAAGGGAAAATATTTATGAGCCAGACATAGTCTGCAAGAGCTATTCCATGGGTGGGACTGTGTAGTTATCCTTTTCTGATGCTCTGTTAAGGTTTCTGAAATCTACACACAGGCGAATCTCCCCAGAATTTTTCTTGACATGAACCAAATTGGCTACCTAGGCAGAGTGTCTAACCTGAAATATAATTTTAGCATCAAACAATTTCTAGTTCTTGATACATCATGGGTTCCAGAGATGGATGGAATTTCCTGAGATTTTTTTGGAAGGGTTTTACTTCGGATTTTAACGCGATAGTGTGTTGGATAATGCGAGTGTCATAATTTTTCAATTCTCAGTAGGACCATGCAAAGATATCTTGATATTCTATAAAAAGTTTGAGATAAGCTTTCTTATCTTCTTTAGACTTTATTTTACCTAGATTGACATTCTTAGGGTTTTCTAGGGTTCCTAGGTTTATAGTCTCGTGTATAGGACATGAACTCCCTATTTTTTCATTCTTTTACCCTTTAAATATTTTGCTCGGGTCGAAAAGGTTCTCCAAATTGGCTACCCCTTTAGGTATCGTGTGGAATATTGGTTTATTATTAGAGTGGTATGTTCCCTTCTTTTGTTCATGGAAGTCAGTTTCTGCCAGTTTCTCTTGGAATACCTCATCATCAATAGCCAAATCCTTAAAATTCTCTTGATTAGTTAGAAAATCTAAAATCTGTTCATCTCCTTCAAAAACCTTCCAATTAGAAATATTGTTGGGTACTGATAGTTTGTAGAGTAATTCCATAGTGAACCTGGAGGATTCATAGTCTTCTAAAGGGGATAACCTCGAGGCTGCAGTGGCTAGGGAATCAACAAGAGTATTATTTGTCTTGGGAACAACAGTAATATTGAAGGCCTCAAAATGTTCTATTAGTCTATGCACCTCTTGTTGGTAATTTCTCAAGTGGGGTGGATTGCAATGGATAGTATTCTTTGCTTTCTTAATGATAATTTCAGAGTCCCCAAAAACTTTCAGTTATTTAATGTTTAATTCTATGTCTTTCTTCAGTCCCTGAACTAGACCTTCATGCTCAACAGTGTTATTGGTGCATTCAAATTCTAGTTTGCAGGATAGAAAATTATGCTTCCCTTTCGGGTCAATGAGAATACATGTCTTGAAGAATTACATTCATTGGAAGCACCAACTTCATTTTTTTTCTAGCTGCAACTAGAAGGAGGCTCAAACCCCCTAGTTTCTCAGGCTACAACCTGAGGGAAGCTCCAACTCCCCAATTCTCTAGCTACAACCAAAAGGAGGCTACAACCCCCTATGTTCTCCGGCTACAACCAGAAGGTGGCTACAACCACCTATCCTTGCCCCGTCCTGCCACTCTAAAGTAGAAGTAGAATGATGGAACCATTGTCACACTATCACTGTGAGATATACCACTGTAAACCTGTACCAATAAATATGAACCATGCATCAACCATGCATCAACCTGTACCTCAACCTGTAATCAACCTG
>SNQJ01S0016996.1:2810-14747 GCA_010110895.2 Picea sitchensis
CTAGTAAAATAATTTTTGAAAAGTAAAGGTAAATACAACCTGAATCACCAGTAAAATATTTCTTAATAATTCTTAAAAAGTAAAAGTAAATACAACCTTAATCACAAGTAAATTAATTTATAGCAAGACATAATATTTTTAAAGTAAACTAAATTGATTTAATGTAAAGGGAAAGATAAAGGTAAGAATAATTAATATTATTAAACCATATGACTAATAACATGGTTTTTTTTAACTAGGCAAAACACAAGTAACTCCACATGTTCGGAACTTGTAATCATTGTTCATAACCCCAAATGTATAATCGGTGAATTCACACCATTTCTAAATCCTACATTAACATAGCTAGGGTATAGAGAGCTTATACAAACATGTGTTCAAACTTTATTGTTGGTTAACCATTTTATTGTTGGTTAACATGCATTTCCGATCTCTATAACCTCCAATGACCGTGACATTTATGTAGCAATTAATGTAATTGATGACACCCTTGGATGTCTAGGCGTCTTCAGATTCATGAATCCCATGAACCTGCTTTATTGATTCTTCTTAAAAAGGGCTACATAAACAAGCCTACCACATGTTTCTTCTTTACAAAGACATCCTCTGAATCAATAAGCTCTCAATAAGATTTCCACAAGCTCTTTCCTTTCTCCTTCCTCTTCTTGACCCCCAAGAAGGGTTTATATAACATCTCCATCTCAACCACATCAAGATTTTCATGGAGATAATATCTCTCAAGATCCCCTAAATTAGGATCTTGGCATATCTCAAGGGATTGGTTTGAGAATATCTCTCAACCATCCATGAAGATCTCAACTCTCCTTAGGACTCTCCCTGAGACTAGGGATTGAAAGCCAACATGGCTTTGCACCAAATAATCCCTTTTAAATAATGAAAAATACATAATTATGAGAACCCTATCTCATGTATTAAGCATTTTACAAATGTCATTTTCCCCCTAAATATCAACAAGACATATCTCTAGCATGTGAAGTCCAATTGACTTCATTAGAAATGCATTGGAAAGCTCAGTGTGAGCTCTTTGTTGACAGGACAATGTTGGCAGTATTTGAAGCCGACTGAAAATGTATTGACTGTGAAGATCCTCCTGGATCACACCTCCCCACGGAGAAAAAAATTTGGACCTCCAAAAGTATCAATTTTGACATGCAATCCATCATCAACTGCATGCAAATGTCTTCATTCCCGCAAGATTCCTTCACCCATGTACTTCAGAATCGGAATGTAACTCAAACACTTGCAACTGCTTCCAAGCAAATGTTCTGAAAGGAACATTCCACGTCTCCTTCACGTCTTGTTCTTCGGAGATGAAATGTCGAAGCCCACATTTGCATAAATTTGCACCCTGTAATTGATGATACATGCACTTTAATCTTTAAAGTATCCTTACTTGCCAAGAGTTTATAACTACACTCTTGGTCAAGTTTACAATGAATCGCCAAAATGGCATAGGCAAAACGCCTCAACCCACTGTTTACATCATGATTACAAAGAATCCAATGAAGGCTTAAGGAACAACAATAACGCCTCTCACTCTCCTCACTCAAGAGTGGCTAACCAGCCATTACAATGGTTCATAATCATTGGTTTTACAAGGTACTTTGATATACTAGAAGGTGCACAAATTAGGAAAAATCATATGGTCCTATCTACCCATTACAAAATGTGTAGTAATATATGCACCAGTTGTGCAAACCCCCACTACAAAATATGTGCACTTCAAATGCCCAACTCCCAAACCATGTATCAATGGCTTTTTCTACAAACAAAATGGTCAATTGCCAAAAAATTAAAGGATTAGTGCACTTATAGTGACCAAACATTTCTTCACCATTTTAGTGGGGATGTTTTCAGTTGATCAAAGGACTTTATCAAACTCACCACAATGCTTTTGGTGATAGACATACCCCCATGTTGATGAAGGCCTTCGATAGGTTCAAGATGAAAAGTGGCCCTGCCATGATTAAAACTCTTGCAGGTGCAATGATTGTCATTATGGTGTCCAAAATGATATCTGCAGTCTACATGCATGTGTATAGAGTTGTTCAATATCCCAACAATCTCTTCAATCCATGGATCACGGGATTAGACATCTTGGCCTCCTTCTCTGTCGTGGCCTACAAAGAAACTATATGTTTTCTTCGTCTGCATGATATCACTATCCTCCAACTTCGCTTTTTCGTCAGACTAATGTCGCGAAGGGAGAATACGTACAGTACCTTCAGACTTGTGCATTTATCAAGATACTTGTCTTCAATGGAAATCAATGCCAACAACAATGCCCGAACACCTGTGATTCCATGGAGGAATATACTACTGAAATTTTAGTTCAAAGTCTAATGTCATAACCGCGGCTTGGAACAATTCCAATGAACTCCATTGAGACTAGTACCTCGAACTCTGCAAATTATTTCTCTTTGGAGAGTGACTGCAAGTATTTTGGGCTATATAAGAACTCAAACTCGTATATGTGAGATCTTCCATCGATCAAAGAAGAGGACGCCCACAATAGTTGATCGATGGAAGATCTCACGTATACGAGTTTGAGTTTTTATATAGCCCAAAAGACTTGCAATCAATATCCAAAGAGAGATAATTTGCAGAGTTCGAGGTACTGGTCTCGATGGAGTTCATTGGAATCGTTCCAAGCCATGGTTATGACATAGGGCTTTGAACTAAAATTTCAGTAGTAGATTCCTCCATGGAATCGCAGGTGTTTGAGCATTGTTGTTGGCATTGATTTCCACTGAAGACGAGTATCCTGGTAAATGCACAGGTCTGAAGGTACTGTACGTATTCTCCCTTCGTGACATTAGTCTGATGAAAAAGAGAAGTTGGAGGACAGTAATATCATGCAGATGAAGAAAACATATAGTTTCTTCATAGGCCACGATAGAGAAGAAGGAGGCCGAGATGTCTAATCCTGTGAGCCATGGATCGAAGAGATTGTTGGATTATTGAACAACTCTGTACACATGCATGTACACTGCATATATCATTTTGGACACCAGAATGACAATCATTGCACCTGCAAGAGTTTTAATCATGGCAAGGCCACTTTTCATTTTGAACCTATCAAAGACCTTCATCAACCTGGGGGTATGTCTATCACCAAAAGCATTGTGGTGAGTTTTATAAATTCCTTTGATCAACTGAAAACATCCACTAAAATGGTGAAGAAATGTATGCTCACTATAAGTGCACTAACCCTTTAAGTTTTTGGCAATTGACCATTTTGTTTGTAGAGCAAGCCATTGATACATGGTTTGGGAGTTGGGAACTTGAAGTGCACATACTTTGTAGTGGGGGTTTGCACCACTAGTGCATATATTACTGCACATTTTGTAATGTGTAGATAAGACCATAGGGTTTTTCCTAATTTGTGCACCTTATGGTATATCAAAGTACCTTGTAAAACCAATGATTATGAAGCATTGTAATGGTTTCTTAGCCACTATTGAGTGAGCAGAGTGAGAGGCGTTATTGTTGGGTCTTAAGCCTTCATTGGTTTCTTTGTAATTATGATGTAAACAGTGGGTTGAGGCGATTTTCCTATGCCATTTTGGCGATTCATTGTAAACTTGACCAAGAGTGTAGTTATAAACTCTTGGCAAATAAGGATACTCCAAAGATTAAAGTAAAGGTATCATCAGTTATAGGTTGCAAATTTATGCAGATGTGGGCTTCGACATTTCATCTCCGAAGAAAAAGAGGTGAAGGAGACATGGAATGTGCCTTTCAAAACATTTGCTTGGCAGCAATTGCAAGTGTTTGAGTTACATTCTGATTCTGGAGTACATGGGTGAAGGAATCTTGTGGGAATGAAGCCATTTGCATGCAGTTGATGATGGATTACAGGTCAAAGTTGATACTTTTGGAGGTCCAAAAGTTTTTCTCCGTGGGGAGGTGTGATCCAGGAGGATCTTCACAGTCGACACATTTTCAATCAACTTCAAATACTACCAACATTGTCCGGTCAACAAAGAGCTCACACTGAGCTTTCGGATCCATTTCGAATGAAGTCAATTGGACTTCACATGATAGAGATGTGTCTTGTTGATATTTAGGGGGGGAATGGCATTTGTAAAATGCTTAATACATGAGATAAGGTTCTCATGATTATGTATTTTTCATTATTTAAAAGGTATTATTTGGTGCAAAGCCATGTTGTCTTTCAATCCCTAGTCTCAAGGAGAGTCCTAAGGAGACTTGAGACCTTCATGGATGGTTGAAAGATATTCTCAAACCAATCCCTTGAGATATGCCAAGATACTAATATAGGGGATCTTGAGAGATATTATCTCCATGAAAATATTGATGTGGTTGAGATGGAGATGTTATATAAACCCTTATTGGGGATCAAGAAGAGGGAGGAGAAAGGAAAGAGATTGTGGAAAGCTTATTGGGAGCTTATTGATTCAGAGGATGTCTTTGTAAAGGACAAACAAGTTGTAGGCTTGTTTATGTATCCCTTTTGAAGCATAATCAATAAAGTAGGTTCATGGGATTCATGAATCCGGAGACGTGGCGAGGGGATCTGGTGAACTCCGTTATCACATTGTTGTCTATGTTGTATCTGTGTGTATGGATGCATTCTTCCTTGGTTAAGTAGAGTTTTATTTGCATAAACATGCAAAACAAATTTGACAATTTGATGCTTTCATGTTAATGTATTCATTAATGAGGCATTTTTAGTTAACCATATTGCCCTTATTCACATGCAATCGCGTCAATAAAAGATCTTATTTTGAAGATTTTGATGTAGGAATATTCTCACCAAGTTTTCAGATCCAGATCCACATAGTCGTCAGTAAAAGATCTTATTTTGAATATTTGGCTTCAGTTTGAGTGCCACAAATTTCAAAATCGTAACCTCCATGACCAAAGCAACATAATTGCCAAATTTTCAACCCCATAGCCTTCACGCATAAACTTTATCTTTTCCACGGATTTTCTTCCCCTCGAAATCTGCTTTATGTTGATGGCAGGTCAACATCCATGCAAATCCTCCTTTTGTAATTGGCACACTCAACGTGGTGCCTTTGCAGTTGGATGCATGATTAAACTATGAATAACTTTGGAGTTTTCATGACATGCATTCTCAAAATATCGACTACCAGACCTGCAAATCCGTTGCCTGTGCTAGACCAGTTATCATGCCACTCAACCCACAAATGCTTGATAAGCATGATACAAAAAATTGGTAGATCCGTGGAATTTGAAAGGATGTTGGCCATGAGTATTGCAATCATGATACAAATACGAGATTTGCAGCTCTAAAGATAGGTATTCCACCAGCAATCGACTTTCATGCCACATCGAGTGGGAAGAAGTGGGCATATGTCATACTGCTTCATACTATTGTAAGCTACGTCCAAAATGTTCTTCATGGACTCTCGATCATCGGCATTCAACATCGTATACAATCTGTCTTCCAACGAGCATACTCCCCAAATAGCCAATCGATATTACTCGTGGCTTTTTCATTGTGGCAGCTCTTGATCTTTCACAACAACGTGATGTGGATTTCAACAATGAAATATCTTCACAGATAAACTTGAAGAAAAATTTGGCTTCATTGCTCGTGTATATTTATGCTCAAAGGCAGAGACACAACATCACTACAGTATAATTCCGACGAATTCAACAGCAATTTTGGAGAAATATCCCATCTAGTAACCAAAGATCATGTCATGACATCGGTTTTTTTCCACGAGCTCATCCATTGCGATAATGGACAGATGGATATTCTCTGCTCATGATAGAATTTCTCTACGCAATTGCAGATCGAACCTGTTATCTCTCAAAATGAATTAGTCAATTTGTTCCTTTTTGTAGGTGATAGCATGGTCATAAATTAGGGTCCTATATAAATTTTTAAATCTTAGAAGTGTCAGAATATAGGATCTAAGATGTTATCCTAGAAATAAATCGATCATCAAAAGGTCTTCTAAAAAAATCGAGAAAAAAGCTTTTCAACAGCTAACATATGTTTTGAAGTTGAAGTTAGCCGGTGAAAGCCCCAGGTTTCAACGGCTAAAGCGTACTCTCAGTAGCAAGCGAGCCGGTGAAAGAGTTAACATGGGTTTTCCTCCAACGACTCCAAAAACCCAAAAAGGATACGCCAAGTACACATCATGCAATCATCATGGAGAGTTAATGGACGCAAATGTGTGATGACATCTTTTCATCGTGTTTTAGCAAGACATCATGATAGATTGCACACACGAAATTCGTGGGGAAGACAGAGAAGGGTTTGAAGACGTGACGCACTCTTAATCATCATTGCAACCAGAGGATAAAGTACCAGTTAGCTGATGACATCAAATCAGATCACCATTTCCTATTTCAAACTCACGGCGTTCAAAAATTTATATTTTGGGGTTTCATATTTCATTGATAACACAGAGTTGTTTTCACCATCGCTAGCATGTTCCTTATTAAGAAGTTTGTTGTTTCAACTGTGTACAAATTAGTTGGAGATTAAGTTGCAGATGGCAAGGAAGAAAGGAGGATGACTTCTGAGGAAAGAATTAGACAATTTATCCTTCTTGCAGTCTTACCCAGAGGTGCAGAAGTGTTTTTCAGACACAGGTTGTATGACATATGTGGAAAGGTTACAGGAAGGCTACCACCATGAAATTACAAAGTTTTTTGCAAAGTCTTGCGATGGAAAGAAAGCTACAGTGGGATCATTGGAGCTGGTAGTTGATGAAGATGCCATCGCTTCAACAACTCGTTTACCCAGAACAAGCCAAAATTGGTTTAAGACAACAGTGACCAAGAATTTGGATTTTAGATCATACCTCAAGACAGAATTCTGAAGTATAACCTGTTGACGGGCGAAATTGATCGTCCGTCAACTGAGAGAGTGGAACCGATCTGGGGTTGTCTAAATAACCCAAGCTGTTTGGAATGAACCACCCTGACGGGTTTAACGGCTCCGTTGGACGTTCTAAGGTTCTAAGAAAACCAAAGAGAAAACTAATCTAAACTAACTAATCTAATTAAAACAAACTAAACTAAATAAAACTAACTAACTAAAACTAAATAAAACTAAATAAAACAAACTAACTAACTAACAATAAATAAAACAAACTATTACACTAATCTAACAAACTACTAAATAAATTAAACTAAAACTAAATATAAACTACTCTAACTATTCTATATACAAAATACTAATTACTATTACACTAACTCTAATAATTAACTATCTAATTACTAATTGAATTACAACTTATTCACAAATATACATTATCTACAATTTGCAGATTTGAATAAAACCTGTAAAAATCATTTTGTTTTCTGCCCTAAGACAGTGAGAGATATATTTTTGATTTTATGATTTTATGAACAAGAAATAAAACTTACTAAAATTAAACAATCTAATATACTAATTCTACATATATATAACTAAATACTAACAAATACATTAAACGAATAAACAACAAACTGACTTGGAAACGCTCCTAATTTGTCCTATGTATGATGACTTCGAAGTTGGTCGGAGGAAGGAAACTCGCACTGGATAATCCAAAAGCTTCTCGTAAACGATAGGTTGTGCTGCTCTTTGAGTTGTTTACAAGACAAAAAAGACATAAAAAATCATAACAATTATATGATTTATAAATCTCTGCAATAAGGGAAACCTGTTATGCAAAAAATTATACTTAATAATCCAACTTATGAAGAAGAGAAATTCGTCATTCACAAACTGAACTAAGCAATTGCTATGTTTTTTATACACTTGGAAGAAATCAAATATGGATTATATTGATTAAATTATATCATTTGCAAAAAGATTAAGATAGCTAAAGTAGTCATTAACCAAATGCAAATAGATACACAAGAACATGAACAAAATATTGATATTATGAAAAGCTAAAGCTGTAGCAGAATATCAAATTTTGTCTCAGTCTATATTAAAATTCCATATCCTTGTTCTCCCACGAATGAGGTTGCCCATTATTACAAAAATAATAAGTATTTATAAGTCTTTCCACTGAGTAAAACCTCCCTGTGGATAATATCAAACTGTTTACATAATCTGGGAAGATATTCCCAAAATCAACTAAACTAGGAAATTAAAATGCAAGTAAAATATCTCAAGTATCCTCTAACTGCTCATCAAATCCACTGCAATTTCGAATTCATCTGCAATAGACCAAAAATAACAAGTTAGAAAGATATTTTATTAGAAAAACAGTAAAAATCTGATCTTACAGACTTAGCTACAGAATCATCTGATTCTGTAGTTAGTCTAAAATAGCATACAGGATCAGAATAAAAATTGAATCAAATCTTTTAAAAGAATTAAAACCAATTTTCTTCCAATGATCATTTAAAACGAATCACTCAAGATTCAAATGATTTTATCTTTCAACATTAACCAGAATCAAAAGTAATTCAATCTGAAACACGGGTAAGAATACTTTGTTTTATTGTTACCATAAAATCTGGTCGAATAGTAACAAGACTGTTTCATATCCATTGAAATCGATAATGAGTCATATCGTAAGTGATACGATCTAATCCAACACAACCATTTTCCACTCGTTATAGCTTTAATGATGTGGCAAAAGATTCATATCGTTTAATTGAATACAAAGATGGAAAAACTGTTTCGATTATGTGTAAACGAAATCATACGTGACAGCATCAACCCAACCAAATTTGTGATTGATCCTTTCACAGTCAACAGACAGGATCGACTAATTATGATTACAATCTTAATAAAACTTACAAAAGTTATAATTGCAAACTGGGCAAATAATCGAAACAAATCACGATAGAAACAAATCGTGAATTCAATCTCGTTTACAAATCAAACTCAAACAGAAAATACATTGCCATTATGAATCCAACTGATAACATGGTTGAACTAACAGCAAACCAATGCGAATTAACCTGTTGGGTATAACCGTTATGAATTGAATCTATTCACGATTTGGATCTATATTAACAGAATCATATTGAAAATAATCTGAATTGTTATCCTGTTGGTTGAAAGTCATATGGGACATAAAACCGTAACAATTAACCATATCAAAACTATTGCCAATCATAGCGTATACATTATAACGAAATCGAATCGAAATGTGATTGTGTTCACAATTGAAATACGAGAAACAGCTCCTGTCTTGAATAGATACAAACGACTTCAATTGACAGCAGAGCATCCATTTTAACTAAATCAAACAAATCGAATCCACACCAAGATCAATCAAATCGATGAAAATCCAATAAAGCTAAACTGGGAAAACGAATTTCCATTTAATCAAAGCATAGCTATGTATAGAATGCATACAATGTGATAGAGCCAATCAATGTTGTAAACAGATCTATTCAAAACCGAATTTGAATTCGTTATATAAAAAATACCTGTGTGACGACGAAGGCTGTTCAATTATGCCAACTTAGAATTCACGACAGCTGTGCCTAATTCCACATTTTTAAACAAGATGGAGCCTGTCGTCCTTTGTTTTTTATCAGCGACTTGTAGCTTAACCTTTTTACTGGTAAGCAGTGCAACCCGGTCCTCCAAAGAATGAATTTTGGACTGTAGAATTGACACATCAAGATAATATCTCTCTAACCAAGAGCTGCATTGATCACAGGGTGGCACTATAGGTTTTGACAAAGCGGGAGAGGGTTTGGATGAATGACCGGGGGCTTCACAAGGCAGCTTAATGCCTAGGTAGTTAGGGTCGTTTTGTAGGCAGGGGGGTAGGTTTGACACAAAGTCATACGAGGGTTCGGCACACAAACCTTGCGAATAGGGGTACTCGCTAGCTAAGAAATGCTCAACTTCTGAATCGGAGTCCTCACTCAACACGATAGGGTTTGGATCGATAGGAGGTTTTGGCTTGTTCCTCGCCATCCACGAAATCAAACGGGCATTCTTTTTTCCTTTGGCGTTCACAGTGGGTTTCGCTTTAGGCTTTTTACCCATAGGCTTAACAGTCTCAACACCTTTAGTTACAGTATGGGGTAGGTCGGTAGGTGAGTAGGGAAAGGGTTTAGGTAGCAGGGTACTGCAAGGTACTGGAGGTACAGCCTTATCCTCGATCACCACAGGTTTGTCAATCTGTGGAGGGTTCGAATCCTCAAAACCATTCCGAGCAAGGAAATTGCTCCAACAATCTCCGCGTAGACTCAAATGATAGACCAAAATAATCTTAACCGACCCATAATGAAAAAGGCTACTATTAGCCTGGTTCCTTTTGTACTTCATTGACATTTTAAACAAGCTTCTATGCGAATAATAGGGAATATTGAGCTGATAACCCATAAAAACCATAAGCAAACGAAGGTGGTGTAAGAAAACAAACCTGTACCGACCTTCGCAGGTGATAAATTGTTTGATTATCATCAATAAATCATGCCAACGTTGTTTAAGCATGGTCACGGGCAAACCTTTATCACAAGAGATAACTTTACGCGACTGGAAGAGCAGTGTCCAAGGGACCTCCTCTACTTTGAAATTCTTGGACCATCGTTGTCCAGTGGCAGGCAAACCCGTAGCAAGACTGATAAATTGCTCGTCAATTTCCAATTGAACATCACCGACCTTGGCTCAATAGCCATCAAAGTTCATGGCGAATTGCCTAGCTACGCAGAGGTTAAAACCCTCGAAATTTTGTATAAATGGAAGCCACCCATTGTCCTCAAGGTCTCTGCAGGCACTGTCAAACATCAACAGAGTCTAGCTGCCATTGGGTTCAGCTCGGACGACCGGGTCCATGGTGCGAGCACATGGTAAGGGTTTGGGTTGAATTCACCAATGCACAGGAGCAGAGTTATGTGGTCTAACCACAATGAACGATCAAAGGGGAAGCATTAATGTGCGCATGCGAGGGTGGTAGAGTTATTCACCGCCATGCATAATAGTTATGGTAAAGTACAACCACCAAGTTCAACCTCTATTCAAACAATCATAGCATAGTTCAAAACCAAAAATCAAATGGTGAGTGTTATGCCAATGCGCCATTAACTATAATCTTTCAAACCATTGCTATTGAACGTGAAACCAACACCGGGTGTTAACCATGCGCCATTGGATAAATGTTTAATCAAAAGTTTTAAATCATTGTGCCAATCAAATTCATAAAATTGAGAAGCCAAGAGTTATAAAAGAATAACAATAAGGATCACATCATATATAAAAAACAAAAATAAATCATGACCCTTATGCAATTCATAGAATCAATTAGAAACCCACATGCTCAATGCCTCATAAGTTTAATCAAGTCGTGCAATCAATATAAGAATGTCCAAATAGGCATAGTTCGAAAATCCTTTCAGCCACATAATGATAAACCAAAGGTAAGTGCCATTCAAAATATCAATAAAAAGATCATGACAGTTCAAATAACGATGGAGGAGTTTTCACTCTTACAGTTGTGAAAACTTAATGGAAACAAATTTGCAAGTGTCGCAAGGAATGAAAATATCATCTATTTGAAAAATGCGACGACAATTTGAAGTTCGGAAGACATAGGTGTAGGCAGCTTATAGAACAATAGAAAAAATTGAATTGGCTGCCAACAATGGCGACACACTGGTAGAAGCAGTTATCTCTGCCAAAAGAAATAAATTCAGATTACGACAGCAAAGAAAAATTCAACTCAAAAACAACACCCAGAAAATCGTACAAACATCATCATTTACCATCTTTTCCAGCAGTGTTTTAAAAGATGAAAACCAATAACAGTCTTAAGATCATCAAGTCACGATATTAAAGATAAAATCTTCAATATTGTTGGCATGGCCACTGCTGCCAGCAGGCATCCATAGCCTCGACAGGGTTGCCATTTAACCCACTCTGACATCTGTATCCTGTCAAGAAGTTCTAGATCAGAATAAAGGACATTAAAGAGGTTTCTCATATTTTTTTTTTACAGATTTTCA
>SNQJ01S0016996.1:29817-63972 GCA_010110895.2 Picea sitchensis
TCCAAGTAAAGTATAGGCCATCACTCCCTGATAATGTAAAGTTTTGGAAGGTTTTTGAAGATGATGTTGAACTCACCAGATTCCTTGCAGTAATGGATGAGTTTGCAGATTTGCAGATTGATTTGGAGAATGACCATGATGAAGCTGAGAAGCCAAAGCTAAGAAGTAAAATTGGAGCACATGAAATTGTTCAATTGTCCACCAACAGAATTCCTAAAGGATTGGTCCCTTTAGAAAGGTTGTTTGATAATAATGATGTGGTTGTCAAATTGGAAAAGAAGGAAGAGGACTCAGATGTATTTCAGTTAAATGTAGCCAGTGAACAAGATCCTAAATATGTCAACTTAGCTTCTCATCTGTCTGAAGAACAAAAGGTTGATTATGGTGAGTTGCTAAGAGAATTTGTTGATATCTTTTCTTGGAAATACAATGACTTGAAAACATCCAACACCGAGATAATTCAACATAAGATTCCTTTAAATAAAGATACTAAACCATTTAGGCAGAAGCTTAGATCTTTCAGCCCTATGTTGCTGCCTACCATGGAAAAAGAGATCAAGAAATTATTGGATGCTAAAATTATTATACCTCTTAGATACTCAGATTGGATTGCTAACCTTGTACCAGTCAGAAAGAAAAATGGAGAGATCAGACTCTGTGTGGATTTCAGAAATTTAAACAAGTGTTCTAGGAAGACAACTACCCGCTACCCAAGATGGAACACATTTTACAAAAGGTATCAGGGTCAAGTGTGATGTCCTTTATTGATGGGTTCTCCGGATACAATCAGATTGTTGTCCATCTGGATGACAGAGAAAAGACTGCTTTTACCACTCCATGGGGCACTTTCATGTATGAAAAGATTCCTTTCGGACTGATGAATGTTGGAGCTAGTTTCCAAAGAGCAATGGACATCGCATTCGTTGGAGAGAAAGACAAATTCGTTCTGATATATCTTGATGACATAACTGTTTTATCAAACAGTCATGAGGATCATTTGCAGCATTTGAGGAAGGCATTCCTAAAATGCAGGAGGTATGGTATTTCTCTTAATCCTAAGAAATATAATTTTGTACTTAAAGAAGGGAAATTGCTTGTACATATTGTTTCATCTGATGGGGTAAGGATTGATCCAAAAAGAGTAGAAGCCATTAAAAAATTGTCTCTTCCTAGATCAAAAAAGGATATTCAGTCTTTCCTTGGAACTATAAACTTTATCAGGAGGTTTATAGCAAACTTTGCAGAACTTACAAAGAACATTACTTGTATGTTAAGAAACAATTCTGAAGTAAGATGGATTGAAGAAGCTAAACACTCGTTCAATGCTATCAAAGAAGCCATTATAACAACCCCTTTTTTAATCAGTCCTAACTTTGACAAGGAGTTTTATATCTTTTCATTTGCTTCAAAAGATACAATTGCAGTTGTACTATTGCAGAGAAATGTTGATGATCAGGAGTAGCCAGTTGCCTTCTTCAGTAAAGTCTTGAGATATGCTAAAGTAAAGTATGAACCATTGGGAAAACAAGCATATGCACTCATCAAGTCATTAAAATCCTTCAGGATTTACATTCTTCAAGCCAAGGTAATAGCTTATGTACCTTCAAGCTCAGTTAAAGATGTGATTATACAACCCGACATAGATGGAAAAAGGAGTAAGTGGATAGAAAAGTTAATTGAATTTGATGTTGAGATCAAGCCAGCAAAACTTGTGAAAGGTCAAGGCCTTGCCAAGATCCTTGCAGAAGAAAATTGTAAGTTGCTTGAGATAAATTTTGTGGGTTTAAATGCAGAAGACATTCAGATTTCAGAAGACAGAGGTAGTGATAATTTGCAGGTTTCTCCTCACCTAGTTGACTGTGAATGGTACAGTCACATCATTTATTTTCTGCAGAATTTATCAGTTCCTTCATATTTGACAAAAACACAAGGGAGAGCTTTAAAGCTCAAAGCCATAAATTTCTGCATCAATGACAACTTATTGTTTTGGAAAAATCCAACAGGGATTTTCTTGAGGTGCATAAACCAAGAGGAATCAGCTAAAATCATGACTAAATTTCATAATAATGAGTGTGGAGGACATCCCTATTGGAAGACTACCACTCATAAAATCCTAAGATCTGGTTACTATTGGCCATCCTTATTTTCAGATGAGTGTCAATTTGTGAAAACATATAGAAAGTGCCAAAGGTTTGCAGGCAAACAACAGCTAAAATATCTTCCCCTCAAACCTGTTGTGGTCACGGGTCCTTTTCAGCAATGGGGTTTGGACTTCATAAGTGAGATTCATCCACCTTCTAGCAATCAGCATAAATGGATCCTTGTGGATACTGATTATTTTACCAAATGGATCGAGTTCATTCCTACAAGAAATGTCAATCACACTGTCATCATTAATTTTATGCAAGAAAACATATTCTCCAGATTCGGTCGCCCTAAGAGAATAGTCACAGAAAATGTTGTTGTGTTTAATGATAAACACTTGGTAAAATTATGTGAAGAGATGGGAATTCAGCTGGTACATTCTACTTCTTATTATCCACAGGGGAATGGCTTAGTTGAATCATCAAATAAGAGTTTAGTCAGAATCACAAAGAAGTTGCTTGAACAAAATACCAAGAGCTAGGATTCCAAGTTGAAATTTTCTTTGTGGGCTGACAGAGTTACAAATAAAAAGTCAATTGGCACATCCCCCTTCCAGTTGGTATATGGCACTAAAGCCATCTTTCTTGTTCAACTTGCACTACTAGTTGCAAAATTTTTACAAGAATCTAACTCTGAGCCAAATGATCTAATTAGGAGGATCCAAAATTTGGTAGAGTTGCAGAAAGACAGAGAACAACTTCTGGAAAAGACAGAGTTAAACCAAAGGAAGATGAAAGAAATATTTGACAGAAAGGTTAAGACAGATATTTTCAAGGCAGGGGATCTGGTTCTGAAATGGGATGCAACAAGATAGGAAAAGGGAAAACATGGCAAGTTTGATGCACTCTGGATAGGTCCATTTGTCATAGCATCAGCACAGCATAACAATACCTTTGTCCTCCAAGATCTTGCAGGTGAAGAAGTATCAGGTGGCCCATTCAATGGGCAGTTTCTGAAGCTCTACTCTTAATGAGGCTTTCCTTAAAGCCTTCTTATTTGTACATATCCTTTTCAATTTTGTTTTTTTTTTGTTTTCGTCAATAACTCCATGCCCAATGGAATACTAAGTAAAATCATTTTTTATTTCAAATTGTAAATAAGGCTATTGAGTCAAACTAGGTTCTTGGAAACCTCACAGGGAGGTCTCCATCCCAGCTGGAGCCAAATGTTATCTCTCAAAATGAATCAGACAATTTGTTCCTTTTTTGAGGTGATAGCATGGTCATAAATTAGGGTCCTATATAAATTTTTAAATATTAGAAGTTCAGAATATAGGATCTAAGATGTTATCCTAGAAATAAATAGATCATCAAAAGGTCTTCTCAAAAAATCGAGAAAAAATCTTTTCACCAGCTAACATTTGTTTTGAAGTTGAAGTTAGTTGGTGAAAGCCCCAAGTTTCAACGGCTAAAGCATACTCTCAGCAGCAAACGAGCTGGTGAAAGAGTTAACACGGGTTTTCCTCCAACGACTCCAGAAACCCAAAAAGGATGCGTCAGACACATGTCATACAATCATCATGGAGAGTTAATGGATGCAAAAGTGTGATGACATCTTTTCATCACGTTTTAGCAAGACATCATGATAGATTGCGCTCACAAAATTCATGGGGCAGATAGAGAAGGGTTTGAAGACGTGACGCACTCTTAATCATCATTGCAACCAGAGGATAAGGTACCAGTTAGCTGATGACATCAAATCAGATCACCATTTCCTATTTCAAACTCACGGCGTTCAAAAATTTATATTCTAGGGTTTCATATTTCATTGATAACACAGAGTTGTTTTCACCAACGCTAGCGTGTTCCTTATTAAGAAGTTTGATGCTTCAACCGTGTACAAATTAGCTGGTGATTAAGTTGCATATGGAAAGGAAGCAAGGAGGAAAACTTCTGAGGAAAGAATTAGACAATTTATCCTTCTTGCAGTCTTACCCAGAGGTGCAGAAGCGTTTTTCAGATGCAGGTTGTATGACATATGTGGAAAGTTTACAGGAAGGCTATCACCAGGCAATTGCAGAGGTTTTTGCAAGGGCTTTCGATGGAAAGAAAACTATAGTGGGATTGCTGGAGCTAATAGTTGATCAAGTTGACATCACTTCAGCAACTGGTTTACCCAAAACAGGCCAAAATTGGTTTAAGACAACAGTGACCAAGAATTTGGATTTTAGATCATACCTCAAGACAGAATTCCGAAGTATAACCTAGAATAAAATTATCATTCTTTCTTACCTTGAAGATGAATGGCAGGATCTGTTCAAAGGCATTCAGTTATATTTAACCTCAGAGGGCAGGTATGACAAGTTAATGTTATATCATTTTAAACTCTTAGATCACTTCACAGGGAAGGTCCTTCTAAATTTGCATTTCTTACTTCATAGAAGCCTAACCAAGGTATGTAATAAGATCAGAGCCGAACCATTCAGTATCAAAAATGCCCTTTGTCATTGTGGCCTGATTAAAATGATCATCTTGGAAGAATTGAGACAAAGAGAAAGAACTTGGCAACACTTTCTCTTCTGGGAAGGTTTTGAGACCCAAACTCAACCTGTAAATGAACAGAAGAAAGCATGCAAGAAACAGTCAACCCCTCAGAGTAGCTCAAGGAGAAGGAGAGCTCTCCCAAAGCCACCAGAAGACAAAAATTAAAGCATAAAGCCCAAGAAAGATAAAAAGAAACTAGATTTTGAAGCAAACTCAAAGCAATCCACAGTAAAAAGGACAAATGCTCTAAATCTCCCATACACAAATTCAGACACAAAACCAGAAAAGGAAGATGAAAGTCCAGCCAACCAAAGTCCAGAGTACTCCATGGAACCTGCACAGGATTTTGAAGTTGTTACTTCCAAAGATGAAGGTGAAACCTCAAGAAATAAGAAATCAAAGAAAACATAGAAGATTAAGGAGTTGAAAGAGGTAATAGCACAGCAAGAGGTTTTAGAAAGGGTGATAAAGGCAAGATATAAAGCCTTATCAGAAAATTTTGCAAAGACCAATGCAGCATTTGAGAAGCTGGCACGTGAAAGTATAAAGGAGAAGAAGAAGAATAAAAAGATCACAAAGGATTATAACAGCTTATGGTGGTTAGCTAAGCACCTGAAGAGGAAAATCAAAAAATTGAAGGCAAAAATTACCACACATCCAGATTTACAGGTGCTGGCACAGGTTGTTGTAAATTTGCAGGGAGATCAATCAAATAAATAATGATGTGTGATGGAACAATAGTTTTGGATATGAAAGTTTTCCTTTTTGAAAAAAACAGATCTTTCACCAGCACAGAAGGCGCAATTATAACCAATTAGTTGTTGAAAAGTCGAGCTTTCATCAGCTAACTAGCAAATCCTAAGGCAAAATAGCTGGTGAAACCGCAGAGTAAGAATTTTGAAGATTTAAGCTTGAACAAGGCGGTTTTTGGGTGATTTAAAGGATAAGAGGACATCTAAAAGATGAATCGCCAAATCATAAAATATTCAGTTTCAAAGATTCGTGGAGATTTTGGAGGAGAATGCTAAATTGGTCAACTAAAGCTTTGTTCACAGTTGTTGAAAGTTTTCCAACTATTAAAGACATGTGTCCTTTCCTCCATGACACATCAAAAACATAGCAATGATAAAGACCAGATGTCAAAGACAAGCTTTGAAGACAGTTTGATTCATAGGAACTAGTTCTTAGTTATCCTATTGTATTTAGTTTTGTCTTTTGTTTTCTATATTTAGAAATCCATATCCATTTTTCAGGGATCTGAGATCTATTGTAAAGGGGATAAATACTTATCATTTTGATAAAGTAAGGGTTCGATTTTGGATAGCAGAAATACTATATTGTAAACAGACCTTTCATATGATAATACAAATCACAATTTTCTCTCTCTATTAATGTCAGATTCTCATCTTTCCTTCTGTACTTTTATTCAATTTGTTTCAGCTGCAGAATGATTGTTATCTCATCAGTTATCTCATAACTTGTTTAATAGTTTCTTATCATTGTTTATTAAACCCTACAATTGTATTTGGTTTATAAGCATTGTTTTCTCACCCACTTTAAAAGATATCATCTGATTATTGATCCTTGAGAGCACTGGTTCATTTGATTCTCATTTTGACTGTCTAAATACCATACTATAATTGAGTCATCCCATTGATCCACACATACAAAATACAAAAAACAAGTTTACCTTAAGTTACCAAGCATCTTTGACCCACAACCTCAAAGAATTTCTTGGAGTGATAACAGAACCTTTGGCTACAACACCAGCTCTTGGAGGCACATGTTCAGGAAATAAGAACTCATCGACTTGATTGCATGGGATTTACTCAAGCTCAACAAGAAGGTCGCAGACACACATAGAGGGCCATTCATATCAGATTGGCGAGACAATCACGATCTATCGATCCTTCCTCCAAGATCCCTCTGAATTGGTTGACAACCTGCCACAACAAGAATCCGAGGGCCATATTTTACTTTCTTATGTTCCAAACACGCAAACTTTTTCCATCTGAAATCATGTGATTCAAGCATATTTGGAATCATCTCGACGAGCTCTTCGATCTGGCATAGTTAGTTCCAGAATTCAAGAAATAAATTTTTTGACAGTTTTCTTCATTAAGGAGGATATATGTCCCCATGTAAATTGGAAACTTAGAAAACAACAAAATTATAGTTTGCAGAAATATCATCAACTACTTACTCAACCGAATCCAAGCACTTTCTTCCTGTAATCATGCGATTACAATGGTTGAAGGAGCCTCCTTATTCACGGGCTCTTTCACAATCTGCCTGTTGCTTGGTTTGTGGTGAATTTCGAGATGTAACTTCGAGCACTTCTTCTCCCAATGGCCATTGATTTTGCAGTAACTGCAAAAATTCCTTCACTTTCCATTCAACCGTGCATTCCTGACGGAAGGACTCAGAAGGTGTGGTTTTTTCTTTGTCTCACTTCTCGTGAACATATCTATCTTCTTAACCCAAACTTTCTTCATGTGATCCTTGGCTACATCATGGTTAGAAGACCTATGACCATAATCATTTTTCTTATATGTGAGAAAAGAATTGAAATGTCCTTTATACTTTCCTGAGTGGTTCTTGCTCTGATGAGGACAAACTAGCTTGATTCCTTTCATGGAATCTGATGGTGAAGAGATGGTTTTTACTTCAACAACCTTTTAGCATTTTCCAATCTCCTCTTGACCGTATCCCAAACTAGCAAATCATGGTCTTTGTACCACCTCCAATGGTTGAGAAATTCCTTGGCCATGAATGCCAAGTCCACCTCCTTTGTATCCCATCTTCATGAGTAGCTTTATGTGCATGTTAGTTTCATAATGAGAAAACATTGAACATGATGAAGCATCATATCCCTCGGTTTGAGTTTGTGCATACATGATAGAATGCTCTTTGTCTTCCATCCATTCACCATGCTGCAACTTAGCCAAGAGATCATCCTTGGTTTGCAATTTCAGTTGCAATTCTTCAATAATTTCGTTGATGACTTCTCCATGAAGTTGAGACCTCTCTTGAAGATCTTGCTTCTCTTCTTCTGCAACCCACAAAAGTCTCCTCAACTCTGCATTTTCAGCTTGAATGTTGTGATTTATCTCTTCCAACTCTTTGAGCCACACTTGTTTCGTTCCTTTTCCCATGGTGATATTCACAATCTGTAAAACTGGTTAGATCAACTTTGATACCACTTGATCTGAAAACTTGGTGAGAATATTCCTACATCCAAATCTTCAAAATAAGATCTTTTACTGACACAATTGCATGTGAATAAGGGAAATAGGGTTAATTAAAAATGCCTCATTAATGAATACATTAACATGAAAGCATCTAATTATCAAAATTATTGTGCATGTTTATGCAAATAAAACTCTACTTAACCAATGAATAATGCATCCATACACACACATACAACATAGACAATGATGTGATAACGGAGTTCACCATACCCCTGGCTACATCTCTGGATTCACAAATCCCATGAACCTGCTTTTTTGATTCTTCTTCAAAAGGTCTACATAAACAAGTCTACAACATGTTTCTCCTTTACAAAGACATCCTTTGAATCAATAATCTCTCAATAAGATTTCCACAAGCTCTTTCCTTTATCCTCCCTCTTCTTGACCCCCAAGAAGGGTTTATATGACATCTCCATCTAAACCACATCAAGATTTTCATTGAGATAATATCTCTCAAGATCCCCTAAATTAGGATCTTGGCATATCTCAATGGATTGGTTTGAGAATATCTCTCAACCATCCAAAAAGATCTCAACTCTCCTTAGGACTCTCCTTGAAACTAGGGATTGAAATCCAATGTGGATTTGCACCAAATAATCCCTTTTAAATAATGAAAAATACATAATTATGATAACCCTATCTCATGTATTAAGCATTTTACAAATGTCATTTTTCCCCTAAATATCAACAAGACATATATCTAGCATGTGAAGTCCAATTGACTTAATTCGAAATGCATCAGAAAGCTCAGTGTTAGCTCTTTGTTGACTGGACAATGTTGGCAGTATTTGAAGCCGACTGAAAATGTGTCGACTATGAAGATCCTCCTAGATCAAAAGCCCATAATCTCTAAGATTTATAACCATAGCTATGATACCAAATGTAATGCCTCTCCATAAGAGACTATGAATTAATAAGTAACAATTTATACATATATGCATTAAGATATTTGATGTAAACTAAGATTTTTCTTTTTATGTAAAAATTTCATAAACATAACAAATACATACTAACAAAATACCTCCTCCTTGGTCTGTTGAAACTAATTAGTCGCAATGCAGACTTGCTAGTAGTAGGAAGATGATTCCAATCATTATTTTCCCAGTTTCTCAAAGTAAAACAATGAAATTATCCTCCAAACCAACTAGGAGCCTAGATGGCTTCCTAGCTCCAAGAAACCTTTCGGTTTCTTGGCCCTCCATACCCGTGATTCCAAGAATAACAAAGCACATATGCTCTAAGAAAACCATCACAAGAAATACATATTCCAAGAATTATCCAACCTCTCAACCTTTTCCCCCCTTCATCATAGCTTCATCTTCCTATTTATCAAGTTTGCATACCCTCTTTCCCAAGTATCCTCAACCACCCTCATTATTAGCCATCAACCTCCCTTATCTAGATTTTTGGAAAAATTTAAAATAAATCAAAATAAATATATGACTTACATAAAATAACAATAAATAAAATGCAAAGTTTTTTTTTCTCCTGCTAGCTTATAAATGCTACTTGACACTTTCCCCAAAATGTACATGACAACCAACCATACTCATTTAATTCATCATACCAACCATTAATCAAGTCAAAGAAGGTATTTAATGCTACTAGATATTTTAGTATGCAATATAATTTACATAGTCATCAAACCATTCAATTAAATAAATGCTACTAGATATTTTAATATGCAATATAATTTACATAGTCATCAAACCATTCAATTAAATAAATGCTACTAGATATTTTAGTATGCAATATAATTTACATAGTCATTAAACCATTCAATCAAATAATTAATAATCTAGTTTAATAATCAATACATTAATTAATTGTACTAGTGTATATGTGCAAAGTATGCATGTGTAGCTAGCAGACACATAGCTTACGCATGTACTAAAGGTAAACAACTACTGCATCTAATGCATAGTGCATGTATGATCACATCAAGGCATGTGGAATAACAGATCAAGTAAATGCATCATTTAATAATCTTAACGGACAAAGTTACAATAACTCATTATCACACTTAAAATATCAAAAGGGAATCTAAAGAGGGTTTTAGACATTGTAGGAACCAAGTGAGTAAACAGTAGTGGCCATCTAATCCTCAATCAGTGTTCTCAACTAACATCGAAGCATCCTTCCTTCCTAACCTACTTCCATCTTCCATCCTATTCATTCCTTTGTTGAACTAAGTTGGAGTGTCAACTATATTGACCTAACTCCAGATAGAACCCGTAAGCGGAAGTTTCATACATCTTGACCAAGCTTCCTCAATAGGAAACTAGAAGTTGTCATCACACGTCTAGGGGAGCATGACTTCACACAACCCTCCTGTTGATTTTTACTAAACCCATAAATGATTTCCACTTCCAATAAATTTACTTCACATAGATTATTTGCATGGAAAATAAAACGTTCGAAATTTGAAAACTTATGAATGGAAATACACTGGATTTAATCAATGAAAATGCACAGCAGAATCATAAACAACACATACATTTGAACACAGATATTTCTAGGCAATGCCCCTCGAAAAACCCTGAAGGGAAAACCAAACAACTTAGAGAAATTTTATTATGCTCACGGAGAAAACTTCTGGAAAGTACAATAATACAAATCAATAATTAATGAACCTCAATCGAAAATCGTGCCAAACCCAATAAATACTTGTTGCATCCTAGTAAATCATTCCCAACACAGTCTTGTACAACCCCCACAACCAGCAATTAATGTCACAACCTATCTTGAAAATCGTGCCTAGCTCACATATGCAGCCTTCATTGTAGACCCTGTTGCAAATATGATTGTAAGACCTGAAACAATATGATTGTACTCTCCTTTATTGTACGAACCTCTTCCTCGATATTTATGCAATAATTTTTCCTTGAGATGCGTGCTCCTTCCTTCTCTTGGAATATCTCCCTCCCTTCTCTTGTTGCGATATCTCTTTCCTCTCTTCTCTTTTAGCTCTCCAAAACTTCTCTTCACTCAATGTATGTCTCTCACTCTCCTTAGATCCGCTTTTATAATCTCTTAATTACCAAATCTTTGTTGGACACACCGACCACACTAAGAGGGGGGGTGAATCATTGTAGGGATCTTTTTCAAACTTTTCCCATCACAAAATTTCTTAGTTAGCAATCACCATTTACTCATCACTTATTACTGTAATTTATAACCAGTTAGATGTGAACATATATCAACAACATATACCAGCAACAAATATCATCAATAAGTCATCACCACAAGAAACACAAAGAACACAATATGTATGTACAATTTTCTTTTTATTATGGACTACAATCCTTGGGTTATTTAAATAACTAAAGACTGAATACAAAAGCACCATGATAGATATACAAGAACAATATGAAAAATCTCATTTATTACTATCAAACCCTTGAGGTAGGGCAACACAATACAATGGATCATATTATGGAAGGGATACTCTCTTGTTCACTTGCCTCTTCAAGGGAGCATTCTTTTATTGAGCTACCTCTCCAAATACAATAATTCTATTCACATCACATTACATTGCTTTAACCTCTTTATATAGTGCTACCATCACCTAAGAACATTCTAAATGAGGAATCTTCTAGAAGTAGAACCTTCTAAGAAGTCCTCTTACATTTATTATATCTAACTACCCATTTATTATATCTAACTACCATAGTGGGCCTTATTTAATAATATAGTGGACCTAGTTCACCTTACATTGAATGGCCTCCACTATTATCACTATGGGCCCTCTGGGGCCCCACTGCTACCTCTCTAGCTACCTAACAGTTATCATCAACAACTGAATAGAGTTACAACTTCACAAGAGCACCAACTCTACAATGCAAGACTCAACTTACAAAACTCAGCACCAACTGAGAAGAGGAATCTATCCTCAATAGAGACCAATCTATCAACAGGTACGCTACCTGTCAGTAGTGCATCATGCATATGTACGCGCCCTACCAGTAGTACAACTCATGTATGTACGCAGCCCGTCTGTACTACAGCCTATGTATTCCTTCTAAACAATTAGGGTTTTCTCTCCATGAAAAACTTAGATCCTCTGCAGCCTTCAGTCACATTCACTTTTGTCTTTCGCTGTCCAATATGAACCATAACCAATCACAACACATCTATGTTCTCCAACTCATGCTTCTCAACCATACAATATGAATGCTACTTAATCATGCATAAGCAACCAGTATACTATGGAAATCATATTGGTACTAAATCATAAAAGTGTTTCTCACTCTATCAATCAACCAACATAACCATATCACAACAACCATACCAAGAATGCCTTAATAATTCACCATACAATTAGCAAGAATATTCATCAAGACAACTATGTAACCATACCAAAGTTTCCATGGCCGATCTGAGCCCATAGAATGCAGATCTGGAACTTTCTTCAGCCTTCAAGAGTCTGACACCAACTCACACTCAAGTATGCATGACTTCCATCAAATGTACGTGTTCTGAATCCCAACACTTCTTCTCCCAATGGCCATTGATTTTGCAGTAACTGCAAAAATTCCTTCGATTTCCATTCATTTGTGCATTCCTGACAGAAGGACTTCGAAGGTGTGGTTTTTGCTTTGTCTCACTTTCCGTGGACACATCTGTCTTCTTCAACCAAACTTTATTCATGCAATCCTTGGCTACGTCATGGTTAGAAGACCTATGACCATAATACTTTTCTTATATGTGAGAAAAGAATTGAAATGTCCTTTATACTTTCTTGAGTGGTTCTTGCTCTGATGAGGACAAGCTGGCTTGATTCCTTTCGTGGAATCTAATGGCGAAGAGATGGTTTTTGATTCAACAACCTTTGAGCATTCTCCAGTCTCCTCTTGACCATAAATCAAACTGGAAAATCGTGGTCTTTGTACCACCTCCAATGGCTGAGCAATTCCTTGGACATGAATGCCAAGTCCACCTCCTTTGTATCCCATCTTCGTGAGTAGCTTTATGCCAATGTCAGTTTCATACTGAGAAAACATTGAACATGATGAAGCATCATATCCCTCGGTTTGAGTTTGTGCATCCACAATAGAAGGCTCTTTGTCTTCCATTCATTCACCATGCTGCAACTTATCCAAGAGATCATCCTTGGTTTGCAATTCAAGTTGCAATTCTTCAATAATTTCGTTGAGGACTTCTCCATGAAGTTGAGACCTCTCTTGAAGATCTTTCTTCTCTTCTTCTGCAACCCACAAAAGTCTCCTCAACTCTGCATTTTCAGCTTGAATGTTGTGATTTATGTCTTCCAACTCGTTGAGCCACACTTGCTTCATTCCTTTGACCATGGTGATATTCACAATCTGTAAAACTGGTTAGATCATCTCTGATACCACTTGATCTGAAAACTTGGTGAGAATATTCCTACATCCAAATCTTCAAAATAAGATCTTTTACTGACACAATTGCATGTGAATAAGGGAAATAGGATTAATTAAAAATGCCTCATTAATGAATACATTAACATGAAAGCATCAAATTATCAAAATTAGTGTGCATGTTTATGCAAATAAAACTCTACTTAACCAATGAATAATGCATCCATACACACACATACAACATAGACAACGATGTGATAGTGGAGTTCACCAAACCCCCTAGATACATCTCTGGGTTCACAAATCCCATGAACCTGCTTTATTGATGTTGCTTCAAAAGGGCTACATAAACAAGTCTACAACTTGTTTCTCCTTTACAAAGACATCCTCTGAATCAATAAGCTCTCAATAAGCTTTCCACAAGCTCTTTCCTTTCTCCTCCCTCTTCTTGACCCCCAAGAAGGGTTTATATAACATCTCCATCTAAACCACATCAAGATTTTCATTGAGATAATATCTCTCAAGATCCCCTAAATTAGGATCTTGGCATATCTCAAGGGATTGGTTTGAGAATATCTCTCAACCATCCATGAAGATCTCAACTCTCCTTAGGACTCTCCTTGAAACTAAGGATCGAAAGCCAATGTGGCTTTGCACCAAATAATCCCTTTTAAATAATGAAAAATACATAATTATGAAAACCCTATCTCTTGTATTAAGCATTTTGCAAATGCCATTTTTCCCTTAAATATCAACAAGACATATCTCTAGCATGTGAAGTCCAATTGACTTCATTCTAAATGCATCGGAAAGCTCAGTGTTAGCTCTTTGTTGACTAGACAATGTTAGCAATATTTGAAGCCAACTGAAAATGTGTCGACTATGAAGATCCTCCTAGATCAAAAGCCCATAAGATCTAAGAGTTAGAACCATAGCTATGATACCAAATGTAATGCCTCTCCATAAGAGACTATGAATTAATAAGTAACAATTTATACATATATGCATTAAGATATTTGATGTAAACTAAAATTTTTCTTTTTATGTAAAAATTTCATAAACATAACAACTACATACTAACAAAATACATCCTCCTTGGTCTGTTGAAACTGATTAGTCACAATGCAGACTTGCTAGTAGTAGGAAGATGATTCCAATCATTATTTTCTCACTTGCTCAAAGTAAAACAATGAAATTATCCTTCCATCCAACTAGGAGCCTAAATGGCTTCCTAGCTCCAAGAAACCTTCGGTTTCTTGGCCCTCCATACCCGTGATTCCAAGAATAACAAAGCACGTATGCTCTAAGAAAACCATCACAAGAAATATATATTCCAATAATTATCCAACCTCTCAACCTTCTCCCCCCTTCATCATAACTTCATCTTCCTATTTATCAAGTGTTCATACCCTCTTTCCCAAGTATCCTCAACCACCCTCATTATTAGCCATCGACCTGATTTTTGGGAAAATTTAAAATAAATCAAAATAAATATATGACTTACATAAAATAACAATAAATAAAATGCAAAGTTTTTTTTCTTGTGTTATCTTATAAATGTTACTTGACATTTTCCCCAAAATGTACATGACAACCAACCATACTCATTTAATTCATCATACCAACCATTAATCAAGTCAAAGAAAGTATTTAATGCTACTATATATTTTAGTATGCAATATAATTTACATAGTCATCAAACCATTCAATTAAATAAATGCCACTAGATATTTTAGTATGCAATATAATTTACATAGTCATTAAACCATTCAATTAAATAATTAATAATCTAGTTTAATAATCAATACATTAATTAATTGTACTAGTGTACATGTGCAAAGTATATGTGTGTAGCTAGCAGACACATAGCTTACGCATGTACTAAAGGTAAACAACTACTGCCTCTAATGCATAGTGTCTGTATGATCACATCAAGGCATGCAGGATAACAGATCAAGTAAATGCATCATTTAATAATCTTAATGGACAAAGTTACAATAACTCATTATCACACTTAAAATATCAAAAGGGAATCTAAAGAGGGTTTTAGACATGGTAGGAACCGAGTGAGTAAACATTAGTGGCCATCTAATCCCCAATCAGTGTTCTCAACTAACATCGAAGCATCCTTCCTTCCTAACCTACTTCCATCTTCCATCCTATTCATTCCTTTGTTGAACTAAGCTGGAGTGTCAACTATATTGACCTAAATCCATATAGAACCCATAAGCGGAAGTGTCATACATCTTGACCAAGCTTCCTCAACAGGCAACTAGCAGTTGTCATCACACGTCTAGGGGAGCATGACTTCACACAACCCTCCGGTTGATTTTTACTAAACCCAAAAACGATTTCCACTTCCAATAAATTTACTTCACATAGATTATTTGCATGGAAAATAAAACGTTTCAAATTTGAAAACTTATGAATGGAAATACATTGGATTTAATCAATGAAAATGCACAGCGGAATCATAAACAACACACATTTGAACACAGATATTTCTAGGCAATGCCCTTGGAAAAGCCCTGAAGGGAAAACCAAACAACTTAGAGAAATTTTAGTATGCTCATGGAGAAAACTTCTGGAAAGTACAATAATACAAATCAATAATTAATGCACCTCAATCAAAAATCGTGCCAAACCCAAGAAATACTTGTTGCAGCCTAGGAAATCATTCCCAGCACAGTCCTGTACAACCTCCACAATCAGCAATTAATGTCACGACCTATCTTGAAAACTATGCCTAGCTCACATATGCAACCTTCATTGTACGACCCTATTGCAAATATGATCGTAAGACCTCAAACAATATGATTGCACTCTCCTTTGTTGTACAACCCTCTTCCTCGATATTTATGCAATACTTTTTCCTTGAGATGCGTGCTCCTTCCTTCTCTTGGAATTTCTCCCTCCCTTCTCTTGTTGCGATATCTCTTTCCTCTCTTCTCTTTCATATCTCCAAAACTTATCTTCACTCAATGTATGTTTCTCACTCTCCTTAGATTCGCTTTTATAATCTCTTAATGGCCAAATCTTTGTTGGACATACCGACCACACTAAGAGGGGGGGTGAATCATAGTAGGAATATTTTTGAAACTTTTCCCTTCACAAAATTCCTTAGTTAGCAATCACCATTTACTCATAACTTACTACTATAATTTATAACCAGTTAGATGTGAACATATATCAACAACATATACCAGCAACATATATCATCAATAATTCATCACCAGAAGAAACACAAAGAACACAATATGTATGTACAATTTTATTTTTATTATGGACTACAATCCTTGGGTTATCATCAACAACTGAATAGAGTTACAACTCCATAAGAGCACCAACTCTACAATGCAAGACTCAACTTACACAACTCAGCACCAACTGAGAAGAGGAATCAATCCTCAACAGATACCAATCTGTCAACATGTACGCTACCTGTTAGTAGTGCAGCACGCGTATGTACATGCCCTACCAGTAGAACAACTCACGTATGTACGCGGCCCGTCTGTACTACAGCCTATGTATTCCTTCTGAACAATTAGGGTTTTCTCTCCATGAAAAACTAAGATCCTCTGCATCCTTCAGTCACATTCACTTCTATCTTTCATTGTCCAATCTAAACCATAACCAATCACAACACATCAATTCTCTCCAACTCATGCTTCTCAACCATACAATATGAATGCTACTTAATCATGCATAAGCAACCAGTATACTATGGAAATCATATCAGTACTAAATCATAAGAGTGTTTCTCACTCTATCAATCAACAAACATAACCATATCACAATAGCCATACAAAGAATGCCTTAAGCATTCACCATACAATTAACAAGAGTATCCATCAAGACAACTATGTAACCATACCAGAGTTTCCATGGCAGATCTGAGCCCATAGAATGCAGATATAGAACTTTCTTCAGCCTTCAAGAGTCTGACACTAGCTCACACTCAAGTTTGCATGACTTCCATCAATTATACGTGCTCTGACTTCCTTCAACTCGTGTGTGTATGTGCTCTGGCTTACTACAGCCCGTGTGTGTACGTGCTCAAGCCCACTGCAGTCTGCGTGCTCCTTCAGAAACTAGGGTTTTTGAACTTCGAAACTTTCTCCATCAAGATCTCAGACTTACGAAAACTTTGATGCATCCATGAGATCCTCCAGTCTATCTCTCTCTCAGAATAGATCTTCAATATATGCTCAAGATATATCTCTCACAATAGACCCTTGCCTCATATTTATACTCTCTAAGTTGCTTCCTTAGAAGCATCTTCTAGGCCACTCTATCCACATAGTCACTTGTGTCCAACTGCCACTTGTCCATATATCCAACAGCCACTTGACCACTTAACCATCTTTCCTCATTTTTAGGTTAACCCTCTTATAACCACTTTCCATAATTAGAAAGTTCTCCATTTACTTTATTATTTAAATAATCCTCTTTGACTTTATCACTTCATTTTATTATTTAAATAATTTCTTCTTTGTAGGCAATTTGACTTCTTTGATCCTTTGGGGCTTCTAGCCATCATATGGGGGTCTTTCAACTTCGTAAGGCCATAACTCTCAAACTGTGAGGAGTTATGTGACGTTCCAAATACCACCGGAAATGGCATGACAAGAACTATCCATCTAGGATAGTTTCACTAACAAATTCATTGATCTTCATCTCATTATTCCATAATTAAGCATGGGTTATCTAACCATACTTCTAGGATAACTCAACTGCAAAGCGTCTTTGCGGGAGGGCTTTCACCATAAGGGGACCACTTTGGAGTTCATCCATTTGTTTTTCCTATCAACCATGACAAGACAATAATGAGTCATCTTTACATCAATCCAACTATACATCATATAACTCATTGATCCATCTTCATCTATGCATGACATCATACAACTATGACTCCACTTGACATCAATCCATTGACATCAAGGACAATACATGATCCATCAATCACTACATCAAGACATCAATCCTTTGACATCAATCCTCTGGCATCAATGACAACATGATCCAACAATCTCTAACCCTAAAATATCAACGGTAAAGAATAGATCTTGCTTTCCTAAGATCGACGGTTGTGACTTAATCTCTCGTTGAGATGACTTAAATCACTCAAGTCACTCAACTTTATAAAAAAATCACTTTAGTCATTAAATAAAAGCCACTTTAACTTTATAAATGCAATTATAAAGTTAAATATCTAGAGAGTGACGCTCGAACACCTCTACATGTTAGGCACTGCTAATGCAGAAGTACCTGTCCAAGCTACCCCAAAAACTAACACTCCCTCTTAGCGAGGAAGGTATTTCTAGAACCTCCATCCGGATCTGTCTCCAACCCTATCACTCCATCTGTTATTGTAGTTGCTCCCTCTGAACCAGAAAGCTTCCCCGCCACCTGCACTAGATCTTGTGTTGAAGATTTGTTCCTTCTCACCATGCCCTTAGGAGTCTCCTCACACTCCTGAGCATCCAATTGTGTCATCTCATACCAGTTGAGACTCCTAACAATACTGGAAGTAGCCTCACAATCACCTATCAGTAACACTGATTCTGAATCCAAGATCCCCTTAGACTCACACATATGCTATCCTACCAACCCGTATAACCTCCCTTGCCTGACACCAAGCATTGTTGTTGTGTCTAGGGTAATATTTCTCTAGATATATGAGCACATGCCCATGTTGGAACACAAATCCATATCCCTCATCCTCCAAAGTTGATACTAAGAGCAATCTTACCTTAATCTCTAGGAACAAACAACACCTCTGCGACCTCCAGAGATCCTCCTGACTCTAGTTGGAATCTCACACATCTAACCCCCTTCACTACATTCATGGTACTAGTCTCACAACCCACATGACAGTCTGAGTCTGTCTCTGAAACACTAAGGAGCATCGACCTCATTCCCTTCATATGGGGAGATGAGCCATTGTCCACAACCCATTCTCCAATGTCCCCAAACTCTACACTACCACTTCTTGAAAGACAAGACACAAGAATAAATTCATTCTCGAACTTCTCAACAAAATCATCGATCTCAGTTGATGTTGATGTTGCTACCTGTGTCTCCTTCTTTCCCTTCTTCTTGTTTGGAGACTGGATTGCATGGTGGCTAGTCTTATGACATGCAAAGCATTTCACTTTGCTCGTGTCTTTATTTCCATCTCCCCTACCCTTATTCACATGAAGAGAAACATTTTCCTCACCTTCATCACCCTTATATTGACTACCTTGAAGAGCCTCCTCCAGAGTCTCCTCCTGATAGAAGTCATCCCACAACCTCTGTCAGTCAGACAGATGTTCTCGTGCCACAACTCCCTTCTTGTGAAACACATGGTTCTTGGACAGTGCAATTGTTGATGTGTTGTCACAGAAGATAGGTGTTGGATCCTTCTTTGTTTTTGACATGTCTTTCAATAATCTTCTCATCCACACAGTGACATGTCTTTCAATAATCTTCTCATCCACACAACTTGAAAGGAAGATGAGGTAGGTTACATACCAAGTAGAAGATATGTATACAATTGGTTGTTTCTTCGATGTCCATGAAATCAGGTTCTTGCCCATTTGAAAAACATATCCCGATGTGCTTTTCCTATCATCCAAGCTACCTACAAAGTCACTATCTATGTAACCAAAAAGTTGATTACAATCAGATGTAGTGTACCATAAGCCAAATTTATTGTCCCCGCTACATATCTCAAAATTGCTTACATTTTCCAGCAGGAATCTTTGCGATTCCATGAACTGAAAACAAGGTCAGATACATGATAAAACCGGCCTAGTTGTTGTAAGATAAATGCATCTTCTTACTAAACTTTTGTATAAAGTAGAATCCATCAGAGGACCTTCATCATTCTTGCTTAACTTTGTGCCTAAGCGGTGCGGTGTTTCCACGGATTGTATCCTTCCATGCTAAACCATTTGAGAATGGTTGTCGTGATACTTTTGGTCGTGATGCATAAAAAATACCTTTATTGATTGATGAACTCAATGTTTAAAAATATTTCATGATGCTATCCATATCTCAAATTCACAAATGCTTGAAATCTATTAGCTCTAGATTTCCGTAATCATGTCATCAACATATAAACATACAATTAGTATTTTACCATGTTGATTTGTTTTGGTATAAAGTATGTTGGTTCATTTTGACTTCTATTGAAACCACTTTTATATCGTAAAGCCAATTCTGTTTTACCAAGCTCTTGGAGTTTGCTTTAAACCATACAAGGCTTTCTTCAACCCATACACTTTGGTCGGTGCTCTTGGACTTCAAATCCGTGTGGTTGATTGACATAAACTTCTTCTTCTAAAAAAGACCATTTAGGAATGCCTAATTTGACATCCATTTGCAAACTTCACTCATGGCTCGCGGCCGCTATGGCCAATAAAGTCCTTTACAAGTGTCTAATCTTGCTATCGGAGCAAAAGTTTCACCATAATCAAATAATTGTTGTTGTGAGAATCCTTGGGCAACAAGTCTTGTCTTGTGCTTTTCAATCTCGCTATTTTTCATTTAGTTTGGTTTTGTAAACCCAATTGACACCAATACTTCTTGTGACTTGCAAATCAACAAGATCCCATGTTCTAATTTTCTCAATGGAGTCAATTTCCTAGTTCATGGCTTGAACCCAAAGTGTCTCCTTAGTTGCTTCCTTAAAAAAATGTAGGTTGACATGACATAAAAAAAGATTATGTTGAAAAGTCATCCAACCCACGATGATTCTCAACAAACTTCTCGATTTCTCCCGACTCGCGGATTCAGAGAATGATTCTCTACTAGAAGATGAGTTATCCTGAGAATTATCCGTGGTCCTTGGACTTGCATTCTGGAGGAATGGGTTGAGGTACTGCTGTTCTGAATTCCTCTGCTTTAACTTGGCAAAAGGATTTTGACTGTCCATTTGCTGGTTTTCTGAATTATCCTAGAATTGGTTTTCCAAAATTGTACATCTCTACTGAGAACTAATTTCTTGGTGATACTGTAGCCCAGAATATTTAGAGGTTTCGACTGCAGCCGTTGAAAATGCATTTTTCTACTGCCGCCAAGCTTTCCTAATTTAAGGTGTGCATATGCTATGCATCCAAATGTCCTTAGATGAGCTACATTGAGCTTTGTCCCACCTCCAAGCTTCTTGGGGGAACTTTCATCTATAGACTAGTGGTTGGTGATCCGTTCAAAAGATAGACCGGTGATGCTACCGTCAAAATTCCAAAAAGTATTTTAAATGGGTGCTTTCTTTTAAGAAGTGTTATTGCCATTCATGATGGTTCTATTCTTTCTTTTCACCACTCCATTCTCACTGTGGAGTGGCACTGCATATGCTTGTATGATGATGCCTTGAGATTTGCGTAAAGCCGGTAAATTCTTCCGTGATTGTATTCGGCCCATCCGAACTGAGTACCCTTGAGAAATTTACTTCACTGGTTCCACGCTGGACTCCTTTGAATTTTGTAAATGTTTCTACTTGTGTCCGAGAAAATAGATCCATTTTCCTCGCCGAAATCATCAATAAACGCAGAAAGTAAAAACTACCACCTATTGACTCGCTTGCATTGGTCCACATAGGTCGGCGGAACTAGTTCTAAGATGTTGTTTGGCTTTGATCGGAAGACTGCGGGAAAACTGCCTCAAAGCTTCCAAATACGTACGACCATGGGGAATTTCTCAAAGATAGGTGGCATCTCGACCATGAGTTTTCCTCAAAGGAAGACTTAGACTTGTAAAATGGTGGTGATGTCCAAATCTTGTATGCCAAACCATTGATCCATTCATGGTTGATGCACTCTGAGCATAAGGTTGATTTAGATTTGCGCTCAGGTAAACATCCTATTTTGAGTCATAAGGATTTCAGAATAATTTCTTCAAGGTTTTCTATCATGGATTTTACAAGATGCTCCCTCAAAAAGTACCTTATATCCTTTTCAATGAGTCGGTTCTACACTTAACAAGTTATGTTTCAAGTCTCGAACATGATAGACATTAAGCATATGTCTTTCTTTACATTCAGTTTAGTAAGAATAGGAACAGCTCCTTCTCCTTGAACTTAACTAAGTGATCATTTCCGCGCTATCGTATGCAATTGACGTAATCAAGGCATGAAAGTACCTTTTGTTAACGCCATGTGATTGTCGATCCACCGGCCCGGAAGAACCGTAGATCTCTAGGTTGTTGTTCGGGCTTTGTGGCATGAGAGAAACATACCTCTTTGGCGTGTTCTCCAAGAGGATTTGACACATGTGTCACCGAGAGTCGGACCTGGCCCGCTCTCGATTCAGATTCATAGTGCCCATACTCTTTATAGTAATAGCATTTCAGGCGCTAGTTTTGCTATTAGACCTTTCTCCTCCGGCTTTGAGGTCGAAATTCTGATGCCATTATTGTTGTTGATTTCGACCTGGAAATTCCTCGATGGATATTGTTAATCGTTTCCAATCGGTAGTGAGGATTCCTTTGATTGTTCCCTCTTCCTCTACTTCTTCCTCTCGGGCTTTCCTCTTCTCTCAATGAGAACTCAGTTTAGCATTGAGATTGACTTTATCTCTGCGGATGTAAGTCTTTATCTCATGTGTCACCGTGAGAACCAATTAGTTCATCCTGCTGAAAATTTTGATGCATCCTGATTCAAGGATGGTCGCGACAACCATTTCAAATTTCTTGGGGAAGATCTCCCTCTCGGTGAATTTTCTTCAACTATTCGATCGCGATGTACTTCACCATGAGTCCGACCGGTTCACGTATGCCCATGACTCGTCATGAATCGATCTACGCTTCGAACTCTATCATTCGAGTATTCCGGAATTGTGTCCACAAGGGATTGTAGTTTAACCGTTTTACCCCGCTATTTCTTTGGTAGATCGCTTTGAGGATGTCCTGTGCCTCGCTTAGTACCGCCTCGCGGGATTTTCAAAAAATCGACCATCCACGTAATTGCATCCGCATTTTGCTTTGTTTTCTTGGTCCTCGATTTGCTCGAGTAATTCTCTCACAAGATTTGTCATGGCAGTTGAGGGTTGCCGGACTGTCTCCATTACATCCAAGATCCATCGGCTCCTCAAAGATTTGTGTGCTTTGCAGAACGTACCTCATTCAAGAGACCGTAACTCATAGTTCTTTTCCTAAGTATCGACCTCGAAGTTAATCCTAGGTTGCTAGATGATGCCATTTCAAAAATGTTGTAAAAATAGAGGGAAAATTTGTGTTTACCTCCGATCTCAAATAAGCTCTGATTTGTCGATGGCCGATGGGAGATTATAGGGCTTGAATTGGCCCTTGGTTTCCTTTCAATGTGACCACAAACCTTGTGATAAAGCGCTACGGTCTTTTCCCGTTCCTTGTCGCATTAAAATAAACGCGAAAGAATCGCCTTTTGGACTTTTCAACGGTCCAGATCATGCAGTGATTGGACGGTCCAGATCGTAACGGGATTTCGCGAATCGGGATTTCACATTTCTCGACGTCGAGGTTCGCCTCGACCTCGCTGATCGCCGATTACGTATACTGCCCTGTCGGGATTTTTCCCCGATGGTAATTGACCGGCGAATACGCCCTAAATATCAGATGGACGGTCGTGGATCTTCCTCGCTGATTTCACGATATGTTATGTTCGACCCTTGTCTCCGCGATCCGCTAAATGCCGGAACTCAAAAGCTACCGAATTCGCTATCGGACTTTTCCGGTAAAGCTCGACATCTCGCCACGGCCCGAATGTGATGGACGCATAGATTTGCGTCGGATTTCTTAATCGGAAAGAAACCCGGAACACTGCTCGCTCGCGATTCCTAATCCCGATGTGTCGATGGCGTTTTCCTCTTCGGGACTTTTTTTGAGTTGCCGGATTTGCGCCACGCGTTCTTGAAAGATGGACGGTCATGATTCCTCCTCAGGATATCGCAACTTTATGTTCAATTGTCGCTTGAAACCCTCAATGCTGGAGCCGACGGTAGTTCTTTGATAAGTCCGGCCGCACGGTCCTGGCCAAAATGAACGGCCAGATTCATTGATTTCTCAGATATCGCGATTGAGTTACATGTCAAGCTTTCTTGACAACTTGAAACCCCATCGTCGTAATGTCGACGGCGACGTTCGCCACGGTCCGTGAGGAAATGAACTACCGAGATTCGACGGGATTATCGCGATTTCACATGAAGGCGATGTAAAATTTCTTTGACACTTGAAACGCTGAATGTCGATTTGACGATTCGTTGATATGTTGCCACCTGTCTCGGAGATGGACGGCCGCGATCGCTTTCGATTACATTTCGCGTATCGGAGTTTTAGAGAGCAGTCTCCTTCGCTCATCCAACCCCTGACTCCGACATTTTGCGATGGAATAGGATCTCGCCATCGCGTTCTTTGGACGGACGTCAAGATGATGTCGGGATTTCTCAAGTGAAAATTCTCCTGTAGACCTAAACGCACTAACCGTTGTGCACCTTCTTGTTGATCTAACGTTAGACGGGCCTCTACGCAGGATCAAACGGATAAAATGCTTTCGCCTTTTCCGCACTATCCTCATCCCTTCAGAACTGGTTTCCTGCCTTGGATCTGTTCACAAGATGAATCTTGCAGCCTTAATGGTCGTTCCTTGTGTGTTTGACATGTTCTTTCCCGAATTTAACATAATATACTCCTGTGGAAGAAAAGATTCACGAATCTTTTCTTCACAAGGATTTGAAAGAATTTCACGAAGTCTTCGCTCGTTTCACCCTTACCGTGATGTGAGGGAAATTTACTAGTTCTTTAAAATTCTCGCCTCCCCGGCTTTTCTTCATTAATCTTTGACGATTCTTGAAAAAGATTACAAGAATATTTATCGCTTTTCTTCAAGGTTTTCTTCGTCTGCTGTGTGATCTTTCGAAGCACGCTTCGGCTCTCCGCGTAAGCTTTACGGTGATCTTTAAAGAGACAGGTATAGCTTTCCAAACCTTTGTGAAAGTTTGTGTCGCCTTCAAGATACGCGTAAGTTCGCTACTGCGAGGGATTGGTGGTTTCCGGACTGTGTTAAGAGGCTTACTGCTGAAGCTCGATACCATGATAAATTGTGGAGCAAAGAGAAATGCAGAGAGTGTAAGATGGTTGAGCTATATATGTTCAACCATCTTACATTGTAAGACGAAAATAGAAAGTACAATTGTTCAGTATAGCTGGTAGTGTATGGTCATACTATTGAGGGTACAATATATTTAAACAAGTTATCCCATATAAGGCCACAAAACAGTTTTATTAATCTGAAAAATCAGAAGAATGTCCAAATGGATATATTTCATCATTAAGTCGGATATGCACTACGGATATGGAGTGGAGAGGGTCGATAACTATCATCAAAGTTTATTAAAGCCTTAACCACAACTTTAGGGGGAATAGAGTATATAAAATGCAAATGAAACGGGTGAATGGATTTTACTTGAAGAGGCCTCCGACATTCCTCGCAGTTGTAATAGCTGCATTTGTTGTTCCATAGAGCTCTGTTGCTGCTGCTGCAACAAACCACCAGCCATCTGAAGCCTTTGCAGTTCTTGCTGTATTGGATTTGATTGCTGCAACACTCGTTGCTGTTGCTGCAATGGTTGGGTCTGAGATTGGAGCTGGGGGAGAAGCTGCTGCTGAGTTGATTGAAGGACAGATTGTTGAGCAGGTTGTAGAATAGAGGGCTGAGATTGCTGTAGAATAGATTGTTGAGTTGCATGGTTATGTGGTACTCCTTGCATAGTTGGCAGATCATTAGGAATCCAAGACAAGGAAGGTACTAAACCAGCTGAGCTTGGCATTCCCCCTGCAGATATGCTATTTTGCAGATTTTGTTGAAGCATTGGTTGTTGTGGTTGAGGTTGCCCGGTCAATGGGAGACTATTTCCAGGCGCTTGCGGTTGGTTGCTAATATGTGGGCGTAACATCATATCTCCTACAATGTGAACGTGGAAAATAAAGAAACAAAAAATCAATAATAAAAAACTTGTCATACAAATCCCTTATTGAAATAGTAAGGATGATATATATTTTTGAAACATCCCGGTAAAACAATTTGTATTAACCTACACATATCAGACAGATAGTACAAAGACATAAGGACTATTTGACTAATAGAACCATTCTTCTCTGTAACAGATTAGCCTTTATTGAATGTGCCCTCACCAGGATCTAGAGGCCGCTGGTTGTTACCAGGAGAACTACCCGGAAAATGATTTGAAGGTCTAATAGCTTTTGATTCTAATGATAGCATCTTGAGAGATATTCTCCGTTGATAGTTTTGCTGCAAAGCATAGAAAGCACATCAATATCCTCCATAAAGAAATCCTTCATCAGAACCAAGGTATCTATACATATATATACCACAGTAAAATCTCAATATGCATTCAAATGTCAATAGCAGCTTTGCATAGAGAGCACATCAATATCCTCCATAAAGAAATCCTTCATCAGAACCAAGGTATCTATACATATATATACCACAGTAAAATGTCAATATGTATTCAAATGGCAATAGCAGCTGGCATTGTATAAAAGGAGATATATTTATATGGTAATATTCGTAGACAGGATATTTATTAAAGATGCCCTCCATTCAAATTTGAAGAAAGTAGTTCATCAGTTACCATTTCAAGACAACAAAAATTGATAAAATGTACTATCCTCGGAAGAAAACTAACTGTCACAACAATTCAAATGTGAGGAGTAGCACACCTGATTCAGAAGAAAACTAACTGTCACAACAATTCAAATGTGAGGAGTAGCACACCTGATTCAGAAGAAAACTAACTGTCACAACAATTCAAATGTTAGGAGCAAATGTGAGGAGTAGCACACATGATTCATAGCAACTGTATAAATGTTCTCCTCAAACTGCAAAGCAATTTTTTTCAGTTCATTCATGCTATCTGCACCTGTCTGTGCCGTGTGTCTCTGAAGAGTGTTCATTCTGCACACAAAAAAAATAGCCTTATAAAACCTACTTCCATGGTTTTTATTGGCAAACCAACCAATTGCAAGAACTTTTGCAAACTTAGAAAGACCAGTATTTCTTTGCTTAAGATCATACAACTTCGATAGAGTTCACAGACCAATCAGGTAAATTGAGACCAATCAGGTAAATTGAATTGACAAAATCCAAGGTTGCGAATTCAAGTGGATCACTAACCATTAGTGCATTAGTTATTTCTCAATAAAAATGAGGCTTATTGCATGGTACTTGAATATGAGATTTTAAGGAAATGGGGGATAGGGGACGTTTCTCTCTCTCTCTCATATATATATATATATATATATAATCTCAACAATAAAAATTCATCTCATGCAAATTCATCATCATTGTGCAATGTAAATACTAAATAGTAAACAGTAAAATACTAAATAGTATTATATTAGTAAATTCAAATTTGTAAACAATATAAAAATGATTCAAATTCAAATTTAGTAATGAAATACATGGATTCATAAATGAAAATGAAACAGAAATAGTAAAATATTTATACATTGATTTAAATTCATCATTCCCCATTCTAGAATCTAATTAATACTAAAAAAATAGTGGATTATACTAAATAGTAAACAGTAAAATACTAAATTAGTAAATTTAAATTCAGTAATGAAATACATTGACTCATAAATCATAAATAAAACAGCAATAGTAAAATATTGATATATTGATTTAAATTCATCATTCCTTATTCTAGAATTTAATTAGTACTAAGAAAAATAGTAGATACTAAATTCTGAAATACTAAATTGAAATTACTCAAACTCAAAAATAGATTATAATAAAGAGTGACCAGCCAAAGAGTCACTGAGGTCATCAATATCATCTAGAATTAAATAAAATACATTGACTCATAAATCATAAATAAAACAGCAATAGTAAAATATTGATACATTGATTTAAATTCATCATTCCTTATTCTAGAATCTAATTAGTACTAAGAAAAATAGTAGATACTAAAGTCTGAAATAATAAATTGGAATTACTCAAACTCAAAAATAGACTATAATAAAGAGTTAGACTATAATAAAGAGTGACAAGCCAAAGACTCACTGTGACGCCATCAGTATCATCTAGAGTTAGGACTCAAAAGTTTAAACTGAAAATTAGATATGGACAATGAACATTGCAGTCCTCTACATCCATATATTACATAAAGTCATCAGAACTATCAAAGAAATGTCACTATTTGTCTTTGAGTCAAAGTCACTCTCAATTTTTGTATTTTTAAACCTTATTAAAAGAGCGCCCACCTCACTCCACCCCACCTCACCCCACCCTACCCTGAGAAAGGATCCCCGTGAAAAACTGTATATTCTCAAAGTATAGAAATCTGATATGCCTAATCCAAAACAACATAAAAACTATTGATCTCAACATTAACCCAACTGGGCCCGCTACTCTAACCAAACAACAAACCCAGTTCACTACTCATTATACCATAATTACTACAGGCTGGAAGAACCAAAACGCATTAAGCCACCTCTAAGGTACACAATTCTTGTAGATAAGTATAGAAAGAATAATAGCATGTCAATGTAGTATTAGCACAAAAGTTAATTTATTGGGTTTGTTATTCAATGGGCAACAATAATCAGTACTTCAGGTATGTACATCTTGTTGTGAGCAGAGTGAGTACATCTTGTTGACGATCTTCTGCCTGTATTCCTCATTTCTCCAGTTGTTGGCCTCCATGGCGCTCTCCAGTTAAGGAGACCAAAGAGAAAGATGTTACGTAGGGTATGCGGAAAGAAATATTTGTGCAATTTGATAGATACAGTTCCGAGGAAGAGTAAGTTAATTTGGGAGCAATCTTTTTTCTTTTCATGTAAAAAAAAATGGTTCTGAATCTCGTCAAGGTATAGCTACAAGGATCAAAGTTCTATGCATTTCAAAACTTTACCTTATAAATTTTGCTCCATTTTAAACGATCAAAGTTCCATGCATTTCAAAACTTTACCTTATAAATTTTGCTCCATTTTAAACCAATCTAGATACTCAAAAATGAAATTATTGAAATTGTAAATTTTAATTATTAAAGATGATAATTGAAATATTCTAAAGATTTTTCTAACATGTCAGTTTTATTTATGTATTTAAAAATATATTTTAAATAATTAAAAATTCTAATTTCACATTCAATTCCTACAATAATTACTAAAACAATATCAAAAACTATTTTATTTATGTATTAAAAACATACTTTAATTGACTAAAAACTTGATTTCAATTATATAGCTGAATTCCCACAATAATTGCTAAAAAAAAAAAAGAGCTTTTATGGCTTTACTCGACTACCAGATATTAAAAAAGCAACAACAAATTCAACGATGATAAGGGAAAGCATGATAGGATCTTTGATGGGACTGAAACCTGAGGCCAAATAAAAATGGCAATGATTCATTGTTGCAATGAGTGGCATTAGCATTAGGGTTAGGGTTTTGGTTTTGTGAATATTACCTCCAGTAATTCTTGTTGGCATTTCAATAATGCAAACATGGATTTTTTAATTTTTTTTGAGCATGGAGGCCCAACATCCTGAATAAATAAGCAGGTTTCTATTTAGAAGAATTAAGCTTGAAATATTTGAGACTGGATTTACTTTAATATTGTACTCTTGTATGTATACCTAATTATTGTAGGGTTAGTGAAACCACCGATATGTTAGTGGCAACCTTCGACCTTGTGATGCTCTTCACCAACCGTCACTCGCCCTACAAATCAAAATAGTTTGTGTTGTCCAAAGATTTAGAAATAGTTCCAGATTCCAGTTTCCCATTCCCACTTTCAACCATTAGGGTGAAGAGCTAGAGACTAATAGTAGAATTCTTGGAYGAGYGRMTTTTATGTCAAGAATAGCAGAAATATCTGAGCATTTCCCAGCGCTTCTTTCGGTACAACCTAAAACCAACCCCATTATATGCATGTTCTATTTCTAAATCAAGTAGCTCGTTTATGTGATCGGACCTGAATTTAGATCAGAGATATGCAGTGCTGTACCGTCTGTTTGTTGTATTCACCTCCCATTACCTACTACACGCAACTCAATTCAAATACAAAGAAAATAAAGTCAGGCAATAGTGTGTGTTTTTAATAGTTGAATAACAAAATTATCTTGCCATCTTTCAGTGGGGATCAATGTCCTGCATCAGAACAATACACTATGTAAACAAAATAATTAAACTGCCATTATAAAATCCATTAATTAAAAATAATTGAACAACCTGAGCCCATGTGTCATGTGTCTTCATGAGAGGAGGAGGACAATTATCATATCACGTGTATGAAGGATTGCATGCAAATATGCAACTTGTTGAACAACGCCAACCCATGTATCTTGAGGAGGACAATGATCATTTCAGTGTATGAAGGATTGCATGCAAATATGCAACTTGTAGAAAGGTGTTGGGACTCAAGAGAAAACACCTCTAAAACTGAAATGTCTATGTCATATTGAATGGAGCCTTAAAAATGGATTAATCTCTTACTCCATGTGGGAAGTGATTCCTTTTCTCTACCTACTCACCCACCTTTCTTATGGATATGGCTCATCTCATTATGTAGCTTGGTCATCTTCATCCATTTCGATTTGGGGATATGATCAGCACATAATGTTGGAATATGACAATCAATTAACCACATTAACCAATTGTGGTTAAAGTGGGTCATGATTTCCTCAACAATATTTTATTATTGGATTTAGTTAAAACTAATCAGCAAAATAAGGGGGCAGCAATTAATGTAATCAGTTTTGTATAATTGAAGGAGAGATTGTATAAATATGTATGCCTGAGAGACAAATTCTGAGCAAGGGCTTCAAGTCCTTTACTGGAATGCCTAGTTTCCAAGTTATGGTTGTAATCCCCTGGTTCTTGATAATAGAACGTTTTCTATTATCCCGTGGATGTTTCCTAAGGTGAAATAGGGTTTTATCATGTAAATAGTTGTCTTCTGTGTGATTGTTATTCTGTACTTGAAATCATGTTTCTTTGTACTTGTTTATGCTTCCGCTGCACAACAAGTGGTATCAGAGCACGGGTAGATGCAAGTTTGTGAATGTAGAATAGAAGTCGCACAGATCCGCAAGTAATGTGCTCATCCACGCAGATCCGTGTGGATAGGAGCGATGACAGAGGTAGAAGGACGAGCGACTGTGTGTTGAGTTCTTGCATCGCTAGTGGTGGACAATGCTAGTGGTGGATGTTGCTGCAAGAAGCAGATGCTAGTGCAACAGAGAGATTCCTGGGTTGAAGGGGTTGTGTAAAGAGTTGCGGCCATAAGGAAGGCGATGCACTGGGAGAAGGTTGTCGAGATCTATAGAATAATGACCACTGTGTAGTGTAGTAGAGAGGAGAGCATAATCTGTCTGGTGGAAGCCGATCTCCACATATTCGCCCCCTGTGATCAGCGTAAGGTTTCCTGGGAGGAAGAAATAGCCGTGGTAGAATGTGTCACGGAAGAGTATATCGAGAAGAGCGACTTCTCATTTAAAGGAAGAGTCGATTCCTATCTGGTGGAAAGAGAAACACCCGGTTCAATCACGTCGGATTTCACAATCCCAGGATTGAAAGGATCGGGCACTCTCGTCGAGGTGTATGCTATCACCCGTGTAGATTTCGCTCTCACACCGATAACATGATTTGCTCGTGAGGGTTCGAAGGTTGACTTGTTGCTCAATCTAGTGGAGGTCGTAAGGTGAAGCCCCAATGAAATTGGGAAAGCAAATGTGCATGGAGGCTGAGTCGATACACAGAGGAGTCATTGCTGTCCAAAATTAGAACAGTCGGTTCTAAAGCCGAGAAGACGGCACGAAGATTGGAACCTAGATATGGTGGAAGTCGAAGAGAGGTGTCCTGTGGAGCAATCGATTAGACTGGAGATCTACAAGGAGATCTTGGAGCGAGCCTGTGGTAGTAGAAACCGGTGGAAGACATCCAACAGCCATAATTGATGTTTGACTCAAACTCTGGGATTGGAGTCAATGGTGGAGCTATCGACGATGCCATGAGTCGGCATAGGTTCGTAAAGGATTGTGTTGTGTTTGAAATAGTCAAGGATTTTGCAGCTGTGAGGGTCATGGAGGTGGTCATGACCGAGTGGACCATGGTTATTGTGGCAGGCATGGAGGCAACATCGGTGGTCACGCTGTGAAGTGAATGACAGACAGCGAAGGAGAAATGACGAGTATGAGTTGACGGAGGATCTGTGGAAGGCTATGTGGAGATAGAGGGACGTTGAAGGTTGTGGCTGTCGGTTTTCAGCAGTCGGTTGAAGAAGAAAGCAGTCAACACATGTTTGTTAGCATGGATGTCTGGAGGGTTTACTCATGTGGAGATCGGTGAAGAACTTAAGATCATGAGCAAGCCATCGAGAGTGAATGTCGATTGGTGTTGAAGGTCATGTTTTTGATGAAAGGGTCACCTCAGGAATGGGTGGAAGAAACCCTTTACGTCTTGATGGCGTTATCAATCATGTGATGGGAAAGACTGCACCATTTGTCACGTCGTGAACCATACTTTGGGTCTGACAGAGCTGGAATTGGCCCGGCACCCCACGAGCAAAGGATGATCGATGGCAACGTATGGGAAAAGATCCACGGAGGAGCTAAGTTCATATGATCATGTAAATTCTATTGTTGTCGTGGAAGAAGGCATGAGACGACAGAGAGAATTTGCACAAAGGATCCACCATCCCGTTGTGCCCATTGTTGGAAGAGGTTGTGAGATGACCATTATATGTGTGCAGACTCGTAGGAGATGCATCACAAGAATATGCGGCAAGCGCAACAGATGTAATGGTAAAGGAGGTTATCAAATAAACATTTATTTTTAATAGAGTTGTAAATTTATAGCATGTAATTGGGCATAGGACTGTAAGACCTTGTTTAGGCATGTGTACCCCTGTTATCTTGTGTATAGTGTGCTAGTAGAAAGATTGATGATTGCGATGAAAGGATGAGATATTTCACATGCAGTTGGTGTTGTCAGTGGTCACATGACAAATCCAAGTGGAGCAGTGAAATGGGTGCTTCGGTTTTGGAAGCACTAGTATCACCTATCTTTAGGTTGCAAGAAGGTGATGAATGGACAATGGCATGGTATCAGGTAAATTGATTGTCAAGGTGGATATTGTTGGAATATGACAACCAATTAACCAATTGTGGTTAAAGTGGTTCATGATTTCCTCAACAATATTCTATTGTTGGATTTAGTTAAAACTAATCAGCAAAAGAAGGGGGCAACAATTAATGTAATCAGTTTTGTATAACTGAAGGAGAGGTTGTATAAATATGTATGCCTGAGAGGCAGATTCTGAGCAGGGGCTTCAAGCCCTCTCCCGGGCTGCCCGGTTTCCAAGTTATGGTTGTAATCCCCTGGTTCTTGATAATAGAACGTTTGCCATTGTCTCGTGGATGTTTCCCTCATAAGGTGAAGAAGGGTTTTACCACGTAAATAGTTGTCTTATGTGTGATTGCTATTTTGTACTTGAATTCATGTTTCTCTATACGTGTTTATGCTTCCGATGCACAACACAGAAGCTGAAGATTCTTCCTTCTTCTGGGGGATGGAGAACTTGCTTCATGGGGTGAGTCGTAGCTTTGTAGGATAAACTGGTAATTTTCATTGAACTTCCTAAGTTCCTGGCAGATGTCCGACAGAACACTGGAATTGAAATTCTCACACTCATCCAGGACCCTTGCCATTGTTTCATTGTTATGTCATTGTACATCTAGGGTGTTGGAGAAGTAGGTCATGCGACTGCATGCACATCGAGTATCAGACACAATGTCTACTAGTTCTGCTTCAATCTTGGCATGCTTGATATTCCTCCATTTATACTTTTGAATTTTGAACACTCCTTACTAAGGTATATCAGTCATGCTACTATCTAGAGCTAGTTGGTGGGTCGATAAGCAATGAACATGAACCATCGATAGCTAAAGG
>SNQJ01S0016996.1:109272-122484 GCA_010110895.2 Picea sitchensis
GCTCTGATACCACTGATATGAAAATGAAAAGGTTTGTGTATAAAAATTGCAAGTGGAAAATGTATGTGTCTTGGGAAATTGGATCAAGTTGCAAGCACATGAAAATATTGAGTTTTAATACTTAAAATGAATGGCATAAATAGTCATAAACAACCATCAAAATAAACACATAACACAACAAAATGATAAAGGATTTCACCCCTCTCTTGGGCTACATCTCTTGGTCCATCTTCCAATGGATCATTTTCATTATATGCTCAAAAATATTAAAACAATGCTTTACAACGCTCAGAATGAAAAATAGATAGCTCCAATGGCTCCAGAATGTCCAAAAACCCCTAGTTGGGCTCTTTATGCACCTGGTTTGGCCAAAAATTGAAGAAAATACTCTTCCTGGAAGTTTTTCCCCAATACTTGTTGTCTATGCTCGCCAAAATGCACCCACAGACATCCAAAACTCGATCTTTGTGTGATTCTCTATCCAAAAACCTAGCTCTTGCAACCACACATAGTTGAGTGTGAAATTGTCACATTGTTATCAGATTAGCGCCTTGTCGGAGGTATCGGTTGTATGGACCATGTGGCCACGGTGCTGGGCTAACTTCCCGTACCCGTCAGCTAGTCCTTCCATAAACTCTACACACTGGATAGGTGGCTTGGTGTTGGTGTGTGACCACGGGCTAGGGCTAAGCCTCGGCCCTTTCTTTCCAATGAACCATATTGCAAACTTAAATAGTTTATTTGTCGTTATAGAGTAAGAAACATCCAGCAAGTGGGTTGGTAACCTAGCCTACGCGCTCATCCATACACCCCTGGAGGTCAAGGTTTCAACCCCCGCGGAGTCCAACCAACATTTTACTACAACGAAGTGGTGTCATGTGGCAATGCAACATTGGGCCACATCAATGTACAACCACCACCACTAGTGCCACATGTCATCACATGATTGGTCCACGTCATCACTTGCCAACTCACCCTGCCATGTCAGCAGCCCAGTCACCCTGTCAAGTTTCAATTCCACGTCAGTTGTACAATCGTACAAACTGTACACTCAGTTGCCATGTCAGCTATACGGACTATACAGTCAGCAAATTTAGCCTATTTGGGAAAACGAACAGAACACCATATATTTTTCATACGGACTTTGTTTGAGCTCGTTCAAGTTGTGTTGGGATCATGAGGATGAGATCTATGCAATGAACCCTTTTTCGAGTAATTGTGAACACTTTGATTTTTGAGCATTTTTTTTTATCCCTTGGATCACTCCTCCCCATTGGGAAGCTTTTGGACCTCCAAAAGACTATTTCATTCAACCTGTAGATGAGGGTATAGTTCCCTCACCCTTCCAAACTCAATCCATTTATCTTTGCTTGGATTTGTGCCTTTGAGACCAATAGAAAGGTACTCCACATTCCCTTGTTTGGAAGTTCTTATCTTTGTGTCAAGGATTGTATCCTCATGCAATTCTGAAAGATATTTTGGTGAAAATTCATCTATTGAAGGAATCTGAACATGCTCTCATTGATCATCAATCAAAGGAGCCTCATACAATCTCAAATTCTCAACATTAACAATTGCATACATTTGCATATAAGGAGGCAAATCCAGACAGAAGGCATTGTTACCAATTTTTTCAAGAATCTTAAAAGGTCCATATCTAATTGGTTTCATCTTTTTACCTTCTCCTTTAAGCCTCTGTTTTCTAATGTAAAGCCAAACTTCATCTCCAACTTGGAAACTGTGATCAACGCGATGCTTGTCATGTCTTTTCTTGTACTTGGCTTGTACTTGTCTTGGCTCTTTTCCAAATTTTCTTGTACCATTTGATGCACCAATTGAATTTGTTCAATGAAATTCTTTGCTCTATCAATGTCATAATGACCATCAATAGAAGCATCCTTCTGAAAGATAAAATCTAAAGGATATTTTGGAAAATTACCAAAACATGCCTCAAATGGATATGTTTGAGTCGATGAATGCTTATCATGGTTATAAGCATGTTGAATGTAGTGTAGGTGCTCATCCCAAAGTTTAGGATGCTTTCTACAACAACCACGAAGAAGATGTACTACTATTATATTCACCACTTATTTTTTACCATTAGTTTGTGGATGGAATGATATGCTCTTTTTAAACTTGGTGTCCATGAGTGCCCATAAGCTTGACCAAAAGTTCCCAAGAAATCAAGAATCTCGATCAGAAATAATGGATTGGGGAAACCCAAAATGTACCCATACATGTTGAAAGAACATTTGTGTCGTTTGTTCATTTGTAACCTGCTTTTTACAAGGCATCAAAATACACTTTTTGTTGAAACGATCAACCACAACATAAAGATAATCATGATTCTTTTTAGACATAGGTAATCCGCCTACAAAATCCATGGAAATGCTTTCCCAAGGACGGGAAGGAACCGGAAGTGGAGTATACAATCCTAAATTTATGTTGCTAGGCTTACTTGTAGCACATAAATAACATCCTCTTACATATCGTGAAACACTTTCGTTCATTTTAGGCCAATAGCAATACCTTTGCAAATTAGTTATTGTCTTGCCTACACCAAAGTGGTCAGCAATAAGAGAAGAATGTGCTTCCCTTATGATGTTGACTCTTTCACCATGTGGAATATATAGCTAGCCAAGATGATACAAAAGTTTATCGTGCACATGGTAATCCAATTCCTCAACTTGGTTAGAATGACACAAAGTTGCATAAACCTCTTTAAAATCAACATCTAAAGCATATTGTTCAACATAGCTCTCATGCATGATAGAATTATGCTTAAGAATAATTGAAGCACTAAAAATAGGCCTATAAAGCATATCAACAACTTTATTATAGATGCCTTTCTTATCCCTAATAACCAAGTGGAATTGTTGTAGGAAACCCATCCATCTGAAATGCTTGCTTCTTGTATTTTTGTTTGTGATTGCAAGTATTGCAATGGTTGATGATCTGTGTGAAGAACAATTTCTTTTCCCAACAAATAATGTTTCCATTTTTTCACACTTTGCACCAATGCATACAACTCCTTGTCATGTGTAGGATAATCAATCACAGCACCATTAAAAGTTTCATAATGATAACAAATGGGCTTACCATGTTGCAACAAAACTTCTCCCATGGCATAGTTATTTTCATATGTTTGTATCTCAAATGGTTGTCTTAAATCAGGAAGTGCAAGAACTAGAGATGAACTAATTTTCTACTTCAATGCATCAAAATATTTTTGTTGCTTGATTCCCCATTGGAAAACATGTTTAATGCTTGTCACAACATGTAATGGAGCTGCAATTGAAGAAAAGATAGCAATAAACTTTCTCCAATATTGGGATGCTCCCAAAAAGCTGCTAACATCTGTTACATTGTTGGGCTTGGGCCAATCTAAAATGACTTTGACCTTTGAAGGATTTGTTTTCAGTTCTCCTCCTCCAACAATATGTCCCAAGTAAACAAGTGAGGTCTTTCCAAACTCACATTTAGACATCTTTAAAAACAAATTTTCTTTCTTCAAGACATCTAAGACTTGCTTCACATGCCTAACAAGTTCTTCATGAGATTTGTTAAATATCAATATGTCATGCAAGTAGAAAATTACACAATCATCAATAAAAGGTCTTAAAACATCATTCATAACTTTCATGAATGTTGCAGGAGCATTACAAAGTCCAAATAGCATAACCATCCATTCATAAAAACCTTGCTTTGTTTTGAAAGATGTCTTCCACGTGTCTCCTTCAGCAATCCTAATCTGATGATAACCACTTCTCAAGTCCAACTTAATGAAATACTTAGTATCTTTCAATTGATCAAGCAAATCATCAATTCTAGGAAAAGCGTAACGGTTCTTTACTGTAATCTTGTTCAAGGCTCTGAAATCTACACACATGCGCCATGTACCATCTTTATTTGGTACTAAGACAATTGGTGACCCGCATGGCGATCTGCTTGGCATGATAACCCCTTTATCAAGCAACTCTTGGATTTGTTTTTTGATTTCAGCACTCTCCATGACTGACATCTTGTACATGCCAATGCTTAGAAGAGGACAATCTTGCTGCAATTGGATCTCATGTTGGATACCTCTTTTAGGAGGCAATCCTTTTGGCTCCTGAAACATCTCATCATATTTGTTAACAACCTCATATAAATCAGATTTTAACTTTGCATCACATCCTTGGAAAGCTTCTTTTTTAACATTGTCTCTGGGTTTGCTCATCAAGAGTACAAAGTTCTTACTAGCATTGACTAATCTCTTCATTTGTCCATAATTTACAAGTGACAAATTCAACTTCTTTGTATATTCTCTAACAATGTACTCAACTCCATTTTAAAACAAATGACATTTTTTCTCATGACGATGAAAGATGGCTCTCCTATCATATAAATATGGGCTTCCCAAAACAATACCACAAATATCCAATGGAATAACATCAAGCTCTACCTCATGTATAAAGTTTGCAGTGATGGAAAATCTAAGTTTACATATTTTTTGTCACATGCAATTTGGTATCACATATCAACCTAGAGGATATGGTTTAGGATGAGGAGTTGTTTCCAAATAGAATTTCTTGACAATGTCTTGAGAGGAAATGAGGTTTTGGCAGACGATGTCAAATAAAGTATCTATCTTTGTACGATTTAGAAATAACCCTTATGTGGAAAAGTTCTATTCTTTTTTTTTCATGTGTTGAAGGAGTTTCATTGAGGCTACTACTTGAAGAAATAGTATTGGCAATGGGAGTCCTTACCTTGAAAACCATGGTTGTAATATTTGTTTCCTCTCCATAATCAGATCCTAAATCACGTTGTGTAGTTGCAGCAGTCTTTGAGACTTATACATTTGACCAGAACTTTTGGAGTCTCATTTCACCCAGAGTTTCAACAATGGTCTTCATCATGGCCATGTACAATGGTTACATGGGGTTTTTCTCTCTCTTTCTTGGCTGAAGGAATTCTTCTTTCCATGATAACAGATTTCCTACTCTTTCAGCGTCTCCATTATAAAATGGCTTCTTTCTACCCTCTTGAGGATCATTCTTCCCTATTTCTTCCAAATGAGTTTCCTGTGCACAAACTTCATCTATATATTTGTAGGGTTAGACATAATTATTGTGTGTGTCTCAAACAGCTATGCAATCCTCCAATGTATTTGAGTAAATTTTTTTTTTTTTTTTTTTCAATTTATAAATATCTTATTCTAAATTCTTGAGTTTAGCTTTGCACATTTTTCCCTTAAGCTTGCTGATCAAAATCTGGATCAGGGAATCAAATTTTTGCTCAATTTCAAGAATACTCGAATCTGCGTGAAAATGGTGATTCGTCCGTCTTCGTCTTCCTATGTTCGGCGGTATATTTACTTTCTCAAACGGGTGCCATATGCGAGAATATAACTCGTGATCTGTTCACCTGACCAAGCAGGAAAAATTTTAGATCTTGGTACTGTCCATTACAGTCCTCGGGGATGACGTGGAAGGTCCGTATAGGACACGTGGAATATCCGTACAGGACATGTGGCTCCAGGTGATGACATAGCCATCAGGCAGATTTGGACTTTTTTGGTGTACAGTTGGACCAATCCAGAGGTGAAACGTGTCACCACTGGAAGGGTGACGCATGGCACGGATGACGTCAGCAACTTGCGTGTCGGATGACATCCAGCAGCATCGTGGTGCTGAACATGGAAGAAGGTGATGTGGTAGGTGATGTGGCATGTGTTTATTGGCTGACAGTTCGGTGAATGATGATGCGACACGTGTCCGTCGGTGGCGAATGGTATGAGGACACATGGACCAATCCATGGGCACCGTCGCTAAATTCACTAAATTGGTGGTTTTGGTTTGGTTGTATAAAATTTTGTTGGGGTCCATGGGGTTCGACCCCTGGAACTCCCATTATGCGACCAAAGTTTGCCCGACTGCTAGACCAAGCATTGGTTCTTGTTGTTGTTTGTTCTGCGGGTTTTATTGTAATTCAGATTAGCATTTGGTGATGGTTAAGGACTGACTGGAATTCGAGACTTAGCTAGCCCTTGGTCGCGCACCATTTTACATATGCCCATACTTTACACCAACACGGAGGCAGGGGTTTACGTTTGAAAATTGCGTGGTTATTTGGTTGTGGCTCCATTTTACATGCGCGCGGGAGTTGTGGTTAACCCGTGGTTATATGTGTTAATACATACATGTGACGTAATATATTACATCGGTTATAACTACGTTAGGCGTGAAGTTTAACCCATAGACCTGGTCTATTATGACCCATGCCAAACCTATGGAAAGACGGAAGTATTTTTTAACCGACTTAACCACCTTTTAAACAAAGAGCGCGGTCATATGGTCAATGTGTCCAAGTGCTAGGCGGTTAGAGCTGAAAGGCGCCTAACCGTCCTACAGTTTGGAACCGTTTTCGGAACCGCTCGGTGCCAGGTTTAACACGCATTTTGGAGCGTGTTCTTGGTTCATTACGAGGAAGGTGCGTTCTAATGACCGGTTTGAAGGTTGAAGGAGAGGAAAATGGAAAGAGGGGCCTAACTTCTTCATCTTTGGCGATTGAAGTGTCGTAAAAGCCCAGCTAAGGGTTTTGGAACGCTGAATCCGTGGCACCAGTTTTAACGGCCGTTTTGAAGACTTCTTCTGCAAGTTTTTCATTGAATTTTCAGCAAGCTCGAGGAGCTTGAAGCCCTCATTGATGAGGACATGGTTTGGTGAGCTATGTTTACTTTCTGTGATTGAATAATCATTTTGGCTAATTGATATGCTCTTGCATTGGGACAGGTTTTAGAGGTTGTTGAGGACTTTACAGGTGTTTTACCAAAACTCAGGGAAGCTTATGGCCACTTGTAGAAGAGGTCATGCCGGGATGAGCCATGATCCATTTTCAAAGTTCTATTAGTCATTTTGGGAGTTTTATGTGTTTTGATCTCAATGAGCACGGTCTGTTTCCATTGGAGTTTGAGCAGCAGCTTGTAAAAGAACACGACTAGGTAATCCCAGAGAGCCAAGTCCATTGATGGAGCTCAAGGAGATGTAGCAGGAGGGTGAACTCCTTTATCAACTTGTTCTTGTTGTGAGTTTGATGGTTTATTTGCTGCAAGTATTGTTGTTGGCATTTTATTTGAGGTATATTTAACCGACTACAGAACATATTCTCACACATAAGCATTTACAAAGAGATACATGAAAAGCGAGCACATAAGTTTATATTGCCTATTTTTAACACATGAAGCAAGGTCCTGTAAAGTTTATTTTAATGCAAATGGTGCTTGCATAGAATAACAATTCAGCCTTCTATTTTTTAGATCAAGTGGTATCAGAGCATAGTTTGTTTTTTCTCATGTATTTGTCATTTATAGTTTGAGATTTAGCTATTGGTTTTATTGCAAGTTTTATTGGTTGAGTTGGATATCTTCGGAGGAAGCTTCAATTATTGATAGTTCTCATACATTTCATTATCTAAAGAAGAAATTATACTCATAAGAGATTTGATGAAAGAGATGTATGAAGACAGAAATGAGAGCATTCCCCTTGAAGGAAGCGGTTGGTAAAGCCATTAAGGAGGAGAAAGACCAGCTTTGCAAAGGTTGCATGAGATGGAGATTCAACTCCATGAGGCAAATGAAACCCTTACCAATTACATGCATTAACATAAGGTATGCAGTGTTAGTTATCTTCTAATTCTTCTTCAAGATAGAATCATTTTGGTGGTTTTGAGAGTCACACAGAGGAATAGGGTCAGGTTGTTGTCTAAAAATGGGTATGAAAATTAAAGGTTTGGGCAAGCATGCACAAGGCATTGGTGAACCTATTATGGTTGAAGAAAGACCTAAGTATTCTGGTCTTGGATATGAACAAAATTGATGGAACAAGATTCCAAAGTCGAAGAGACAAAGGGAAAAGTTCGAAGCATAAACTTTGTTCAAGTTCACCTCCTCAAGAAGGCTTTAAGGTGAAAGTTCAATCCCTCGGTATACAAGGCTTGTGTTCGGGATGAATGCAAATGTGAGAGTTGTGACAGTGATGATACAGAACACTGTTGATGTCTTCAAAGGAAAGCCTTAACTCTTCAGATTCACCTCCTCAAAGAGGCGATAAAGGTGAATGCTCAGGTATAATTCTGCTTATCATTCAGTTGCATTTTATTATTTTAAGCATGATAAATTTGGAAGAAAGAATCCTTATACATATTGTGGTTTGTATAACCATCATGTTTTGAAATGTTGGAAAAAGAATTAACCGCTTTCAGGAAATTGTCCAAGCAAAGGAACAGCGTGAAAGAGGATGCAAAAGATCTGCACTCATTTTCAAACAGAGGTCATCTCATTGACCAATGTTGGACGTTGCATCCAGCCACTCATCCACTGACATGAAGTAGATGGATAAAGAGTTTGGCAAGAATGGGAGAGGAGATTCCATCATCGATGTAGATGAATGATTCACAGGAGGACGATGTTCAACAGAAAAACTCACCGTTGAGTTGGCTTGGTAAAGAAATGGTTGGATTTATTGAGCAAGTGAGGCTTGCGTTTTTACGATACAGCAAATGCACTTTCAGTGTTATGTGTGCATTTATGGGAAGCATGATAAGTTGCAGCCATTTATATTTTTGTTTCAACTCATATGTACCCACATGTTTTGAGGGTTGTACTTATGTTTGTACTGGAAGGAGAGTTGAAGAAGTCATATACATGCATTTGTTCTTATGTATATTATGTCATGATACACAATGATGTTACAATCATGAGTTATTCATGATTGTTACATGATTATATATCATGTTTGTCGACTTGTCGGTTTGGAATTGATGTTTCAATGGAGTCTCGTGGTGTTGATGATTTTTTGACGACTTTGTTGTGTCGATCGTGTTGTTCCACTTATGTTTAGTCGATGAATTGTTTATTGACTGAGAAAGTTGATTTTGAAAACACCATGTTCTTTGATGAAGTACATGATGCAACAATTTGTTTGAAGAACAAAAGATTTTGTTAGCATCATTTTTCAATCTTGTATGAGTTGTTTTCAAGATTGATGTTTTCCTTGGCTTGTGACAAGGATGTCGTAGGAAGGTTTTTCATCCATTGGAGAGTTTATTTTGTTGATGTTAAAGAGTTCGAAGAGGGACTTGATTCTCAGTGGAAGGTTAATTTGAGTCTTCCAGCCGCGAGAGGAAGCGTTAAGGTCAGCGAGCTGACAATGGTTGAAGGACCTTAACGATTCGCGATTACCGCGAATGTCAATGTATTCAGGTGATTGTGGAAAAGATTTTGATATAACTTCCAGCTTGAATGGAATGATCCCTAAGCTTTGTGGGTCAAAAGCCGTGATGGGAAGGTGTGATCAAAATGCGGATCAAGGATCAAGTACACTCAATTTTCAAAGTGCTCAGATTACGACGAAAATGGTGCCATTGCGTCGTCGTCTTCTGATTCGGCCGGTATATTTACTCCTCAAAGGCAGATCCATTATGGAAGATATCGCGATCTGTTAAGCCGAGGTAAACCAGGAAAAATTTAGATCTTGTTAGCCTGTCCATTTTAGTCCGTACAGGACGTGGTAAGTCCCATACCGGAACTGCGCTGGAAGATCATTACCAGGACGTGGTGGCTCCGGTGGTAATGCGTGTCGGTGATTCGGACTTTTGGTGCTCTGATTGGACAATCACAGTGACACGTGTCACCAGCTGGAAAGGAGTGACCACGGTAGCCTGAGTATTGTCGGCATCCTGCGTGTCGGGGATAGCGTCGGTAGCATGCATGTAACATGACTTGTAGAGGTGACATGGTAGGTGATGGCATGTGTTTATTGGCTGACAGTTGATTGAGATGATGATAAGGCAATATTGTCCGTCGATTGGCGAATGGTAGCGAGGACATGTTAATCCATTGGCATGCGTTAACCGGCTAAGTTGACTGGTTAATTGGTTTTGGTTTGGATTTGTATAAAATTTTGTTGGTCCATTAAGGGTTCGACCCGGTTCTCCATTAATGACCCGCCAGTTTACTTGACCAGCTAAGATAACGTGGATTCTTGTTTTGTTTGCGCGTTTTATTGTAATTAAGTTAGCATTTGATGATGGTTGGGGCCGCGACCGGGTAGAACCAGCCCGGCCAGCAGTCGCGCACCATTTTATGTCTTATGCTACGCAACCACGGGCTGAGGGTTCACGATTTGAGAATTAGCGGTTGACTGGTTTTGTGGCTCCATTTTACATCTTGTAGCGCGGGAGTTGTGGTTAACCTGTGGTTATATGTGTTAATACATGTGAACCTAATATATTGCATGCGGTTATAACCGTTGGCATGTGGGGGGTTTAACCCATATCCCTGGTCCTATTATATGCACCACATGACCCTTGGCTCTACGGAAAGGAGCGCGGGTATTTTTTTAACCAACTTAACCACCTTTTTAAACCAAGAGCCTTGATCCTTATAGTCAATATTAATCCCGAGGTGCTGGGAGGTTGAAATTTGGGAAGTGCCTAACCGTCCTCGATTTGGACCACTTTACCTGCAGAACGCTCGGTGCCGGAGTTTTAACGCACATTTTGGGCGTGTCCTTGGTTCGTACACCGCGGAGATTGAAGTGTTCTAGCGAACAGTTTCAGAAGGTTGACGGAAGAAGCCTAACTTCTTCATCTTTTGGCGATTGAGGTGCCGTAAAAGCCAGCTAAGGGTTTTGGGCGTGCTGAATCCATTAACAGTTTTCCGCAGCCATTTGAAGACACAACTTCTGCAATTTTTCACCATTGAAGTTTCGCCAAACTCCGGGAGCTTGAAGCCTCATTGATCGAGGACATAGTTTGGTGAACTATGTTTGTTTTCTGCGATTGAATAATCATTTTTGGCTAATTATGATGCTCTGAACACATTAAGAGCCGAGGTTTGAGCTGTTGAGGACCTGGTGTTTTTCAAAGAAGCTCGAGGGAAGCTTATGGCCACATGTAGAGAGTTCAGCCAGATGAGCCATGATCCGTTTTCAAAGTTCTGTTAGTCATTTTGAGATTTTTATGTGTTCTGATCTCAATGAGTACGGTCTATTTTCCATTGGAGTTGAGCAGAAGCTTGTAAAATAAATTTTGATAAATTAATCCCGACCAAGTCCATTGATGGAGGCTCGAGGAGATGTAGCCCGGAGGGAGGGTGAACTCCTTTATCAGCTTGTTCTTGTTATTGAGTTGATGGTTTATTTGCTGCAAGTATTTTTTGTTATTAATATTTATTTGAGTACATATTTAACCATTTAAAAAACATATTCTCACAAAAGCATTTACAAGAAGATACATAAAACTTAGCACATAATTTATCTGGCCTATTTTAACACATAAAACAAGGTCCTGTAAATTTTATTTAATGAAATGTAGAGGGTGCTTGCATGGAATAACAAGTCAGCCTTCTATTTTCAGATCCACTTGCCTAAAGTTTTTACAATCCACGATAGCTTTCTGCATGTATTGAACAATGTTTACATGAGAGGTTTTCTCCCTCTTTCTTGACTGAAGAATTCTTCTTTCCATGTCCTTTGAATTTCCTCTTTCCTTTGTCTCCATTATAAAATGGCTTCTTGCTACCCTCTTGAGGAGCATTCTTCCCTCTTGCTTCTAAATGAGTTGCATGTACACAAACTTCATCTATATTTGTAGGGTTAAACATAAGAATTGTGTGTCTCAAATAGCTATGCAATCCTCCAATGTATTTGAGTAAAGTTTCTTGAGAAGATAAATCTATAACCAAAATCAAAGATCTCCTAAATTCTTGAGTGTAGATTTGCACATTTTTCCCTTTACCTTGCCTAAAGTTTTTACAATCCACGATAGCTTTCTGCATGTATGCTAATGGATAAAATTCCCTTTTAATTGCAACAATAAAATCATTCCAAGAGGATAAAACTTTACCATGTTTCTTCATGTCCTCTTGAGTTTTGGCTTCCCACCATATGAGTGTTGCACCTTCCAATATAAGAGAAGAAAATTGAATCTTAGTTTCATCATCTTGTATTAGTTGTATCCTACAATACACTTCAATTTGACGAATCCAATTATCCAATTTCTCAGCATTTACCTCTCCATTTTACATAGGCAATTCAAACTTAATATCAAGCTTAAGCAAAGGAGTTTGTGGATGAATTTTACCATGTTCTTTTGGAGAATTTGGAGGTGGTTGTGAAATGGTAGAAGAAGTGGAATATGGAGGTGAAGGAAGCAGAGTGTCACCATTCCCTCCATTCCCTTTTGGAGTCTTATCATCATTACTTCATACTTGGTGAATGCCTCCTTGAAGCTTGAGGTGATTGAATGCTTATCCTTCTTGAAAGTTGAGAACTTGGCTCTACAAGTTTCCCTTCTCCTCTTGTGAGATTCAACCTTGTAAGAATCACAAAACAAAACACTTGCAAAAAAATCAAACCTTAAAAAACCTTTTCTATGATACCAATTTGATCTACTTCTTACAAGGCATCAAAATAAGCACATAACACGACAAAATGATAAAGGAGTTCACTCCTCTCTTGGGCTACATCTCTTGGTCTAGCTTCTAATGGATCATTTTCATTATATGCTCAAAATTGTTAAAACAATGCTTTACAATGCTCATAATGCAAAATAGATGGCTCCAACGACTCCAGAATGTCCAAAAACCCCTAGATGGGCTCTTTTTGCACCTAGTTTGGCCAAAACTTGAAGAAAATACCCTTCCTGGAAGTTTTTCCCCAATACTTGATGTCTCTGCTCGCCAAAATGCACCCACAATAATCCAAAACTCGGCCTTTGTGTGCTTCTCTATCCAAAAACCTAGCTCTTGCAACCACACATAGTCGGGTGCGAAATTGTTGCATCATTAGCGAATTAGCACCTTAACTGTCGGAGGTGTCGGTCATATGGGCCATGTGGCCAGGGTGTTGGGCTAACTACCCGCACACCAGCTAGTCCTTTCATAATGTCTGTGCCCTGGACAGGTGGCTTGGTGTTGGTGTGTGACCATGGGCTGGGCCTAAGCCCCGACCCTTTCTTTCCATCAAATGAACCATATTGAAAACTTAAATAGTTTATTTGGCGTTATAGAGTGAGAAACATCCAGTAGGCAGGCTAGTTGTTTGGCCTACACGCTCTTCCATACACCCCCAGAGCTCAAGGGTTCAACCCTCATGGAGTCCAACCAACATTTTACTACAATGAATTGGTGCCACATGGCATCCTGACATTGGGCCATGTCAATGTACA
>SNQJ01S0016997.1:4338-17417 GCA_010110895.2 Picea sitchensis
TTTCTCTTGTTAGGGAGATTATTTTTTCCTTGAGTTTCCCTTCCGGAAGGCTTTCATTCTTGAAGATGCGTCGGTTCCTTTCTTTCTATATTGCCCATATGATCATCCCCGGAATGAGAGTCCAGCAGAGGTTCACCTCTTCATTTTCGTTGTAACTCTCATTCCAGTTGTCGACGGTTGCGCAGATGTTACCTCGGGTCCTATTGGACTGTCGAAAGATACCCGTCGCCCAGTCCCAGATCTATGTTGTGTAGTTACATTCATCGAGGAGATGATTCGTTGTTTCTTCCTTAGCTTGACAGAGGTGGCAATGTGATGGGTCTATGAAGCCCCTTTTCCTTAGGTTTTCCCAGGTTAGAATTCGGTTGTGAAGTACTAACCATTTGAAATTTTTTATTTTTGGCCACTCGGGGCTGTTCCAAAGCTTATCCCATTGTTGCGCTGGGTCTTCTTGGTCCTGGTCTGCGATGTAATGTCGAGCTTCTTTCAAGTTGAATTCCCCACCATTTTTTCGACCCCATCTTAATTGGTCCTCTTCTTCCGAGACTGCAATTTTCCTTTTCCCAGTTCCTCCTCCACCTCTTTCGCGATTGTTGCAGTCCGGTCTTTATTTTGTGAATTGAGATTGTCCCAGATTCTCCATCTGTTGCGATATGTTTCTTGCTTCCATTCTGGGTTCCTGTTGCCAGGCATCCTCCCAGAATCTGGTTGTTTTACCATTCCTCACTTCCCAAAAGTTGTGTGTCTGGATCCAGGTTTTGTTGCACCAAACTAGATTCCAAATGGTTGATCCCTCCCTAGTGCCCATAAAGCGAATTCGGTCCTAGTCGCTTATGTCCGGGGCATACTTAGCATTCCAGACGTTTGCCCACAGGGTAGATGTTTCTTTGACCCATCGTCACCAGAGTTTTGCCCCGTAGGCTTCGTTGGTTACTTGTGGGTCTTGTGGCCCAAGTCCTCCTTTGAATTTTGGTTTGCAAACCTTCTCCCAGGCCACTAGGGCCCATTTTTTCTTTGTTTTCGCTCCTCTCCATAGGAAGTCCCTTTGGATGGTTCTTATTTTTTGTAGAAGTCCTTTGGGGGCGGGAAATACATACATCATATAGGTTGGAATTGCTTGCAAAACCGTCTTGGTTAATACAAGTCTCCCCGCTAGGTTGAGGGATCTGTACATCCAGTTTTTCACCCTCTCTTGTATCTTGTTGATCACTCCTTCCCACGTTGCCATTTTGTATGCTCTGTCCGTCAGGGGGATGCCCCAGTATTTGGTTGGGAGTGTTTTGCATTCAAACCCCAAAACATTTGCCATATTTCTTTGGATTGCAGGGTTGGTGTTGAAGAAGTAGATCATAGTTTTGGAATGATTGATTTCAGCTCCCGAGGCTTCCCCAAACTCTTCTATGATTATTTTATAGGATTTCGCTTCCTTGACCATGGGTGTGCCATGGAGTAAGGTGTCATCCATGAACTGTTGGTGTGTTGAAGTAGGGCAGTTTTTGAAAGGTTTGATGCATGTTATTTCACCTGCTGTTGTTGCGCTTTTTATGCTTCGAGTGAGACCTTCCATCACCAAGATGGACATGAAGGGGGATAATGGGTCTCCTTGTCTGATGCCTCTAGTAGGCCAAAAGGGTTTGGTCGGGGCTCCATTTATTAGGAGCGAGTAACTTGTCGTTGAGACTAGGTTGGCAATCCAACTGATCTAGTGTTGGGTGAACCCAGAGGTTTCCAGAGTCTTGACCATGTAGTGCCAGCTAATTTTGTCATAGGCTTTTGCTAGGTCAAGTTGTATTATCATCCCCCCCCTCCTCTGGATTTTCAGGTTGTGGATTATCTCATGGGCATGGATGATGTTGTCCATGATTTGTCGTCCTTTCACGAAGCCTGCCTGTTCTCGTGAAATCGGTGTGGGTAGGAGGGGTTTCAATCTGTTGGCTATGACTTTGGAAATTATCTTGTAAACCACATTGCATAAAGCTATGGGTCTGTACCGGTCGAGAGTCCTTGCTTCATTTTATTTGGGGATTCAAGTAATCATTGCGGCGTTTAGCGCTTTTAGGATGGAAGACGACCGTCTAGAGTCCTTCGCTCCCGATAAACATCATGTTTGACCACTTCCCAACAGGWTTTAAAGAATTCCACTGTGAAACCATCTGGACCTGGGGCTTTCCTGTTGGGCATCTCCTGRATCACTTGATCAATTTCCTCCTTAGCGATGGGTTTATTTAGGTTGTTATTTTGTTCTTCGGTGACTAGACAAGGGATGTGCTGAGTTATCCTTTGGATGGCGTCCGTTCGGTCTTTGTTGGGTTCCTGGGCTATCCCATGGAAGTGACTTACCAGAGTATTTTCAATCTCCCTATGGGATTCTCTCTCCATCCCATCCTGATCCTTAATTTTTAGGATTTTGTTGTGGGCTCTTCTGGCAATGGTTGTTCTATGAAAAAACTTGGTGTTCCTCTCTCCTTCCTTTACCCATATGATTCTGGACTTTTGGCGCCATAGAATTTCTTCCTGCTGGCATCTTCCTTCCCATTCCTGGGTCATTTGGATCTCTTCCTTTTTTCAATCCTCTGTATAGCCCTCTGCTATGCATATTTCCTCGAGTTTTCTCATTCTGTCTTCAATATTTTTTTTCTCTTGGTTTATGTTCCCAAAGATTTCCTTGTTCCACTCCTCGAGCTTATATTTGATGTACTTTAGTTTCTTATAGAGTTTGAACATCCTTGTCCCTTGCTCCGATTGTTCCTCTCGCCACCAATGGTTGATGTTCTCCTTGAAGGTGGGGTGTTCGATCCAAAATTTCTCAAATATGAAGGGTCTATTCTTTGGCGAGGTTGGGAAGTCTGCTTCCAGTTGGACTGGCCAGTGATCAGAACCCCCCCAGGGAAGGATGTTGTAGTCTAAAGTTAACCCCTGCATAATGATGGACTCTGACACCAAAAATTTGTCTAGTCTTGTCGCTACATGATGTTGATTTATCCATTTATTGTTCCAGGTGAACTGTCTATTATTGGTTATGATGTCCACCATCTCTGTTGTGTCTATGAACGTTGAGAATTCTTCCGCATCTCTATCCAATCTCCCGGTGCCTCCTTTTTTCTCTGCAAGTGACATGATGATGTTGAAGTCCCCTGCCAGGATCCAGTGGAGGTTGTTGGAGTGGGCTTTTAGGTCTTCTAGGTCTAGAAGCATTCTTCTCTTTTCCTCCAACATCTGGGGTCCATACACATTAGTGCACATAATCATCTCTGTGTTACCAATGATTTGCATGTTAACCAAAAGTGTGTACCTGGTAGCTTCGACTGCTATTAGGTTCATCACTTGTGGGTTCCACAAGGTGAGAATACCTCCTGCCATCTGCTGTCCTTCGACAACCAACACCTTGTACTTTCTCCATTGTTTTTTGTTGATTGTTGCCATTCTGTCTATAGTGCATTTTGTCTCTTGGATGAAACAGAGGTCCGATTGTTCCTTCCTAAGTCTATTTTTAAGAATTCTCTGCTTTCGTGGGCTATTTAGGCCTCTTATATTCCATGTTATAATCTTCATTTAAACATGTGGGGGGGAGTTAGGAAAGAGATTTTTTATCTTACATGAGTTTATTAGCAGAGCTCCTAATTCCCGTAGGGCTACGCTGTTTGATTTCCTGCCTTTTTTCCTTCTTGTCTGCTTGGGTGAGAGTTGTGGTTGTCCCTCGCCTACTTTGATTCCTAAGTGTCCTATCTCCCCGTGTGTGCGCTTGAGCCCTCTGGATTTGGCTTCCTCCCTTAGGAGGAATAGGTATTGGATGCGGTCTAGTTGCTCCACTGGTACATTGTCTACGCCCTGCATTTTCCATTGCTCCAATATGTTTGGGAGATCTATCCCTTCCCTTTCCACAATGTCTCTGAGATCAGGATCTTCCGTTCCTACCTCGCTTGGAGTCATTTATGCGTCTCTGTCTTCCTCCTGCATGGGGGTGTTGGCATCTCTAGTTTCTCCATCCATAGGAGTTGCGCTACCCCCTGTCCCACCTTCTTTCTTGGGCTATCTGTGTACTCATTTGTTGCTTGTTCCCTGACTTCTTTAACTTTTGCCTTTTCCTTTCCTCCTTCTTCTCCTTTGTTGGTCTTGTCCCGTCCTTTTGTTCTATTCCTGGCCTCCAGATTGCTCCCTGTTGGGGTTTTACTTTGTTTCTTGTTAGCTCTGTTTATGTGGTTCGACTTTATAAACCCGTCCTCCTCCTGCTGTAGTTTGGTGTTTTCCGCTTCTTGTTTTTTAATGAGAGGACATTCTCTGATTAGGTGTCCATGTTTGTCACATCTTCTGCATCTGAAGGGGATCTGCTCATAGTCAATGTTTTGTATCCATTCCTCATCCCTGAATTCCAGGCTTATGGCTTATGGGAGTGCCCCCGACACATCTATCTCTATGCCCTCGAGACATCTATCTCTATGCAGATTATTGCATAGGATGTATATCTCCCTTTTAGGGTTGCTTCTGATGTCTTCACATATTTTCCCAGTTTGTTCCCTATTGCTTCGAAGGTGGAAGGTAGCCAGTAATCTAACAACAAGGAGTAAAGTATCAGCTAGACAAGTACATTTTTGAAAGTTTTTTTCTCTGGGGAGAAGTTTTCCTTCGATGGTCGCATGTATAGTCCTATTGAGGCGTGGAAGTATGCCCCCCCACTCAAAGACCTTATCCCTATCTTCCAAGTTCATGAATATTGCTGTGAAGAAGCCTTTCGAGCCCAGGTGGAGTTCCACTTCTCCGCTTGGCTTCCATTGATATTTAATCCAGTTTCACAACGTTCTTTCTGTGGGCCACAAATCCATAAACTTGCAGATTAGCGCATGCGTCTTCATATGGTCCCTGTAGAGTTGCATTTGTGTATCTTCCAGTATTACCTTGGGTATCATTGTTGTTTTTGGTTTACATGGGTTGCGCCCTTCTGCCCCATTGGCACTCGCCGTTTCTTGCGCAACATTTTGAGTTTTTCTGGCTTCTTCCCCCATGCGATCGCTTTTTCCCTGGTTGCTTTCCTGACTCTTTTTCGGATCTGATCCCGAGGTGCTTGTCATTGGTGCCTTGAAACCTACACCTCGTGGGCCTTTCCCCCTGTCTACCACTACCTGCTTGTATGAGGGGGTTCCATTACCGCTCCCTTTGGTACTCATGTTGTCCTTTGTTGTGGTCACGACTGCCAAACCCTAGCTTGCAGTTGCTTCAGACCTTAGTGATGTAGATTTTTCTCTGACAAGCTTTGAACTCTGACTCTTCAAAAGGTATGCGGGCTTTGCCCAGTTAAGCTTTGTTCCACGACTAGACCACGCCCTTGCTCGGGTTTGAGCACAAGACCTGACCTTCATTGCAAGAAAGACTTTACCATCCAACTGCTTCCGCCGACCTTGTGAAGGGAGCAATAACAGTTCAATTCTATCAACCAATTAAAAATGAGAAACACAAATATTTTTATTATATCCAAAAATATATACTTGTTTTCCTATGTTAAACATTACATTGCATACACAAATTTATGGTAAAAAACAAATTAAAGCCACATCAATGGCACATAAGAAACAAACTCATTGCTATAGTCCCATGGTAGGGACTAATAAGGAAAATGAAATAATATAGTTCTTTCCGTGAAATTACAATGTAGTATAAACATTTTATGAATTTAATTTTTTTTACCACTCAAAATAGTGAGAAGGGAATCAACATTTTTTGTTTAAAGTCCGGCAATAATCATTTTAGAATGGTAGAATTGAAGATATTAATCCTTAACATTGCAAAATTAGGTAGTAGTAAGGGTATTCGAGGATGCTAAATTCATTTTTACATTAATTGAATGGAAAGAGAGACCCACCCTTTACCCTCCTTAACATGCACATAAGTGGTAAGATGAGAATGTAGGAAGGGCCAACCTTCTCCCAAACACATGTAAAGGTATATTAATAGGGTTTTACTATCCACATTCTCTCTTAAAGATGTTTAGAATGACATGTAGCGAACAAAAAATCTACATTTATATTTATATGAGTTAGAGTTAATAGGAGAAATGAAATAATATAGTTCCTTTTGTGAATTTACAAATCTATTAAGTTGCAATCTAAACATTTTATGAATTTGATTTTTTTGACCACTCAAAATAATGAGAAAGGAATCAATATTTTTTGTTTAAAGTCCGGCAAGAATCATTTTAGATTTTGTGGAATTGAAGATATTAATTCTTAACATTGCAAAATTAGGTCGCAGTGGGGGTATTCGAGGATGCTAAATTTATTTTTACAATAATCGAATGGAAAGAAAAACCCATCCTTTACCCTCCTTAACATGCACATAGTGGTAAAGTGAGAATATACAAAAGGCCAACCTTCTCTCCAATGCATGTAAAGGTATATTAATAGGGTTTTACTATCCACACTCTCTTTTAAAGATGTTTAGAATGACACATAGTGACAAAAAAATCTAGATGCATATTTATATGAGTTTGAGTTCGAGTTAAAGTTAACCAAGAAAATGAAATAGTATAGTTCCTTCCGTGAATTTACAAATCTTGTAATTCGCAGTTTAAACATTTTATGAATTTGTTCTTTTTTGACGACTCAAAATAATATGAAGGGAACCAACATTTTTTTGTTTAAAGTCCGACAAGAATCATTTTAGATTGGTGGAATTGAAGATATTAATCCTTAACATTGCAAAATTAGATAGCAGTAGGGGTATTCGAAGGTGCTAAATTCATTTTTACATTAATCGAATGGAAAGAGAGACCCAACCTTTACCCTCCTTAACATGCACATAAGTGGTAAGGTGAGAATATACGAAGGACCAACCTTCTCTCCAATGCATGTAAACGTATATTAATAGGGTTTTACTATCCACACTCTCTCATAAAGATGTTTAGAATGATGCGTAGTGACAAAAAAATCTAGATGCATATTTATATGAGTTAGAGTTAATAAGGAAAAGTAAATAGTATAGTTCCTTATGCGAATTTACAAATCTTGTAAGTGGTAGTTTAAACATTTTATGAATTTGTTTTGTTTTTTACCATCAAAATAATGAGAAGGGAATCAACATTTTTTTGTTTTAAAGTTTGGCAAGAATTATTTTAAATTGGTGGAATTGAAGATAATAATCCTTAACATTGCAAAATTAGGTAGCGGTAGGAGTATTGGAGGGTGTTAAATTCATTTTTACATTAAAAACAATGATTTTAATTATCCAAAATTACAATTTTAGCAAAGATTTTATGATAAGATTTCAATGATAACAAATCCAAAAAGATCAAAATCATAGAACATTTATATAAGAATGGAAAACGTCACCATTAATTTGTTAATCTAAACAAAGAATGAGTAAAAGGGTTTGGCAAATCATTATTAATTTTGCGTGTGCTTCTTTGTCTATAAAAAAAATTATTTTAAAAAAGAAAATAGATAAGATAAGATATGTAATGAAACATCATTCACCAACTGGTTATTCTTCTAGGAGGTGTGGTTTTCCTTAAATAACTATTATGAGTTAGCCTACATTCTCTGATCACTATTATGAGTTATGATAGGTTTTTTCAATATGTAAAAAATAATCTATAATAATAAAATAATAATAATAATCTAATTTTAAGGTCACGGCCAAGTCAAACACATCAAATTGGTGTATGAGACCTCCTTGTTTGTGGGACAAGGGACCCCCGTCCGCCCAACGATTTGACTGGTAAAGTCTACGAAGATATACATACCCTATCCCCCTCTGGATTTGAACCTGTAACCTCTTCAAAAGAAACACATGTTCTTAACCATTAAACACATAAAATAAAATGAAAAAAAATTAAAATACATGAAAAAAATCAATATAATAATAAAAACTTAAAGTAATAAAACAATATAATAATAAAAACTTAAAAAATTAGTGACAAGCTTTAATTCAATTGATTAAATCATTCACCCAAGGTATCTTATTAACTAGACAAGCTTATACGATTAAATCATTCATCCAAGGTATTTTATTGACGAGACAAACTATAATCTGCAAGTTCAAATTTTGTTAAGTCCCTTAAAATAACAAATCACCCGTGAAGTTTTTCTTGCAAAAAATACCTTAAGAAATTAGCTTGACTGATTGTTATTAAGGGATTGTACTAGTTACTTAATTCACATTCAACTTTGATTTAAAAAAAAAAAAACATGCATAGATACTGTTATTGTTTGTTTTTGAAAATAATGAAAAAGCAGTTTCCCTTTCATCCATCAAGCGGCTTAGAACAAGCCTAATGGTAATCTGTCTCTATCCCGTTGTCACCCAATTTTTTTTGAAAATCATAAATATACATTAAAGTCAAAAAAGATTGAAATACGTATCTACGTGTTCCAACAATGTCCGTGCTGTGGTTAACCATTAAAACCTAAAAATAATTATAAAATACCCCGAAAATTAGTCTCGGCGTTGTTAAAAAAAAAACCGGACGCGGCCTCAGTTTTCCGTGCCCGCAAGGGACCCCGGCGGCGAACAATTGTCGTTTTATATTGTCCGTCTTAGAGGGTAAAGGTGGTTTTCCGACCGGTCACGAAAGCGGTTTCGTGTCCCAAAATCCCCACTCCTTATTTATTTTTCCTAATTTACTTATTCTTCTTCTTTGTGTTTGGTCTCTTCTCCAAATTTTGATCTATTTCCCTTTCTCTCACCGATCGCATTTGCATGTCCCGCGATCGAAACCCGGACCTGCGAATATCCACTCGAGGTAGGTTTCAACCCCACCGCCAATCTTACGGCTTCTGGCCGTAGAGGAAAGCCGAAGCCGCTATCTGGTTCATTTCTTCATAACTTTTTTCCTCTTAGTTTTGGCCTTCTGCTATCTTTGGCTCCGTCTGGCACTGATATGTTTTATCCCTGCTAAATTTGGCCGATAAACAGTGTAGAGTGGATGCGTAAGCTCAAATCGCGGGACGGTCATCAAAGCTCGGGTTTCTGGCACACACTGACTGCTTTTCCCTAACAGAATGCATGAGCGGTTGCTGGTTTTGCCGTACCAGTTTTCTCCTCCATTACAAGGTAGGAGCTCGACAAGCCTTTTCTGTTAAAAGTATATTTTTTTTAATTTTTTGTTCAGAAGAAATCAGTGCAATTTTTTCCTGCTTTATTTTTAATTTTGTGAATGTCTTAATTTTTCCAAGCGAACAGGATTGAAAAGGGGTGAAGGCACGGAGCACTGTTGGTAAAATGGCGGCAAGGGTGGAAACTCGTGGGAGACGTCCCAAGGTCAGTGTAAATTATTTAACTTTATTTGTTTATTTTTATTTTTATTTTCTTCAATTAGTCTCTTTCACAATGCTCTAATATTTATTGTAAAGTCAATTATTTTCATGAATAAACTGCGATAATTAGAACATAAAATAAACAAATTATATATATATATTGCTATGATTATGAGCATCTTGTGTCTACAGAAGATCTACAGAAAATGGACTGTCGGTGAAAACATGGTCATCCTTTAACATTTTCTTGTTAGAGGTACACATATAAAATTTGATTTAGTACTCCAGCTCTTACACCCTAGTACTGGCCCACCTAAACCCGGTCTGATATACACTGGGGAGGTTGCAAAGCTTGAGGATGCATATATCGAATTCAATACTGATGTATCAAATATTGGAACTTGGGATATGCATCCTTGAGCTTTACAACCTTAAGGTGCATAACAGACACACGTTTAGGTGGGTCTGTGCTAGTGTCCATATTCAATGCACTCAATGCACCGTGACATACAAAGTCAAACAGTTGATGGATCATCCCTACCCATACCCAGGTTGTACAATGCACCTTTTTTTGTTTGGTGCAAATATAGCTCCCAATAACAGCAGGGGACACAATTATTCTCTCATCAAAGCTATTGAAAACAGTGACTTTTGTGACCATTGTCCTTTAACATTGCATTGATGAAAAAAAACAATTCGAAATGGTTTACCTATCCTTTAAGCTCATCTAGCTTGTTTTGTTTTCCGAGATGGCTATATACCTAAGTTGTAGCAACATGGTCCCGGGGAAAGGGTTTCACACTGCATAGCTCTTCAAAAAATTAGAACGTATTTGGTTTAGGGCCCTAGACTTCATAGGTTTTTTTTTGGTTACTCAAGCTCCAAACTCAACTTATGATGGTTTTCATGTCTTTTATGCACGCCCAGGGAGCTGAAATTTCAATGCTAACTTTTTCCAAAGCTACCTCAAAACCTCGATTAATGAAAGTCAATTTGTTCTCTTAGCTTGTACGGTTTTAATTTTTTTTTTTAATTGAAACCCTTCCAATTTCATTTGATGACTTTTGTTTGGCCCAGTCTTTTTTGTTTAGCCCCACCTCAATAAAGACTACCTTCATTTTATATGACTACGAAGACCATTACAGAGGTTAAATACAGATCTGTAGGAACCATAATTATTTTTCAATATTTTTACCTATTTCTCCAACGGAAAAAATTGGTGCTTTTGCAAAAGCCCATTTGCCACAAATAGTGAACACTTTTTTTTTCATAAAAAAACTTTGTATTTTGACATTTCATGGATGAAATCAAAATATACATTGTGCAGCCTTATCGGCCCCAAAACAGGTAACCTGTGCTGTCATTAAGCTGTTCTAGAAATCATTATTACAGTCTTCCAAGGCCCCAAAAAGCTGGGAGCCTTCTGATGTCAATTAAAATCTTCAGCTTTAACAAAACACATATTTTCCAAACCAACATAACTTCCATTTCCTATCATGCTTCTACTTCTTTTAACTATGCTTTTATTAGCATTCAATAAAGAGACTTTTCAGAATTTGAGATAAGGACGCCTCCTCTGAACTCTTGCTCAGATAGGATCCCTACTGCAGTGACAGAGCTCCCTTAGATAACAGATCTGCTTTTGAGTCGAATTCTCTATGTATACGAGGAAAATATATTTCTTCAAATACCTTTTTGTCTCTAGGACTTGATTCATAATTGGACTTAATAGCAAAATCTCAATCAGACATTTGTTGTTGGTCCAAACCATCAACAGCTTTGAATCTCCAAGCACCTGTAAATGTCCAATTCTTTTTTCTGCAGCTGTTTTCAAGAGAAGTCACAGAGCAAAAAACTCAGCTAGGTTATTTGTTCCTTGACCAGCTGGATATTTCAAAGAAATAAACTGAGAGGATTCAAGGAAAAGAATTGTCCCAGCCTCACACACACCTGGAGTTCCTTGACATGCCCTGTCAAAAAACCCCAGGCTACAGCAAAATCTATGACAGGTTCATTTAGGATTCTTTGGGCTTTATCTTTATCTTGCTAGAAGTCTACATAAAACCAGCTATAAGAGGGTAAACATCCTTTAAGATATATGAACCCACAATTAGTTTTCTTAAATAGGAAGGTTGCTTTCTGGTGTACATATTATGAGATTATCTTTGGCATTCATTCTATTGCAAACTCTAGTTGATAGCATAAATTTCATGTTAGCTCATGGCAGAAATTGATATACTCCTTGAAATATTCCTATTAGTATAGATTCTCAGATTAGCTTTACATTTGTGCATGTGGAATGTTGAAGAAGTTGTCGAGATTCAATCAAAATTTGAATTTTGTATTTAATCATTTGATTGGTTTTAGATAGATGTGATTAGGGATGATTACACCATATTGGTTTCTATACTATCCCTTATTAATTTTGAAATTTCTTTGAATGCAACGAAAGCTTTATACAAAGCTTGTAAGTGGGCTATGCTTTGGCATATATGTTAAATTTTCAGTTCAAGGTAAGCAGACTGGCAAAATAAAATCCTAGATAGTTTTAAAACTTGAAACCTATCAACATGCTAGATATACAAACACATAGCTAACTGAAAACTGTAACAGCAAGTGCAATAAGTATCTACAGCAGTCAAGCACGTCTGTTTTCTTTATTGACTGTAAAAGAGAACTATACAAAAGCAATCAGTACAAACTCTCACTGCCCATATCCTAAGAGAGACCCTGTCGACTTATATAGAGAAGTAGGCTAGTGTTTACATTGCATAAGACCTTAACTCTATCTGCCTGGAATGGAGTGCCCAGCTATCCAGCATGAGTGCGCTGGGCTCCTAGGAATCTGCACCTTATCTGGAGAAGGCCAAACCATATAAAGCACCGTTCTTCTATCTTTTGGATCAGCGTGCCCTTATACAACTGGAAATACTCTTAATTACAGCACCTTTCCTAAAACTTGAAAACAAACTCAAAATAGAAAAACAACTTCTAAATCTGAACTGAAGCCAATCTACTAATTCTGGAGTCTGGACAGCAACCTAATCTGGAAAATTCTTAGGTTGGTGCATGCATGCTCTAACTCCTCTCTAATTGCACTACCATTGCATAACCGCTGTGATGCCCTCAATGCTCAGCGTAGTGCACCATGAAGGTCTCAAGACTGTTACAAAATCTGCTCTGCAGAACCTGCTCATCATGCGGTGCCATAACACTGTTATCACCGTTGTGCCTCCTCCACTGCCATCATGACTGTATGGATCTGCTGAAGCATGCCATGCTGAAGGAGAAACACTTTCAGAACTGAAGATTTTCCAGGTCCTATCAAGCTGCCAACTGGGTCTGTCTTTGACCACAGATTGGCTCTAAGTTTCAACTGTTATGTAAAGGTTTTGCTGCTGTTTTAGGACAGCCAACAGTTCAGGAACTTCTTGCTGATTTGTTATGGTTGTACTTGCAATTTTAGGTGCTCTAGCATGTAGTTTTAGTAACCAGAAGTTAGCACATGCATACTAAAATAAATACAACACACCTAGAGATCTTTACAGCTGAAAATAAGCAGATCTAAAAGACTAACACACATCATTTTGTACACAGGTATTTTTGGTCAACATGACCCTGGATAAAACCCCATCGGGGAAAACCAGTTTGGGATATATGTCTATATATGAGGAAAAGAGATGGTGGAATACAACAAGTACAAAATATAGATGAACCTGATACAATAGCAGCTTGATCCAAGCTGAAATACAAGTCCAAATGAACCAGGTGCGCCCTAGGAAGGTGCGCCCCTCATAAATGCTCTCAAAACCACCAAAACTGCTGCAGATGCAA
>SNQJ01S0016997.1:20420-32201 GCA_010110895.2 Picea sitchensis
AGATTGACTTTAGGGACGTCTCCCTTGGACTTGCCCTCCTAAATAGAAAGAGCCCCCCATCGAGGTGACAGTGGGTGGGGAAGCTCCTGTTACGCCGGTTTCAAAGCCCTTGGCCCTTTCCTACAAACCGTGCGATAACAGTACTCACAACCACTCAAGGACTTTCGAGTCATGGGCCCACACACGTCCATGTGTACTAAATCTAGTATCCCAGTGGACTTGGTGTCACTGCTGGGGAACGAGGCCTTGGTAAACTTACTAAGCGCACACCCTCTGCAAACATCTCGATGCTTTGTATTGATCTGTGGCACTCCGGTCACAACCTGTCTCAGTCCTCCGAGAGCTCCATGATGTAGGTGGGCCATCCTATGATGCCATAACTCACATATCTGTCTGGTGCTGTCGCTGCTCATTGCTAATGCATGAAGAGGCTGAAAAAGCAATCTGAACAATTTCCCATCCCTCACTCCAATCACTTGTCCTTAGGCAAGCGAAGACCCCTGAGGGTGAATGAGTACCTCAGTGCCTCTGAAAGACACCTCGAGACCTCTATCCTGGAGGGTAGAAATGAAATCAAATTCTTCTTCAACCCAGGGACATATAGAACATCCATGAACGATATAGGTGGCATGCTATCTCTCCGAAAGGTAACTGTGCCAATCCCAACAACTCTGACCAATGTGTCATCTCCAAGAGCAATCTCTATCCTGGCCTCGGTGTCTTTGAGATCAGTCAAATTCTCTCTTACTCCAGTCATATGGCTCGAAGCCCCGCTGTAAATATACCAGATACTGGGTGCCGTCTCAACTGAAGTGCAACATATGAGGAAAGCACACTCTCTCTAAAACCGAGTCTGAAACTTTGCCTCCTTTGCTGTAGCTGCGGTACCACCCCTCTTCTTCTTTCTGTTGGGAGACTATCCAACATAGTGCCCCAACTTCTTACAAACAAAGCACTTCACTTTGCTCATATCTCTCTTCTGACCACTGCTCTGACCACTACTGCTCTCTCCTCCACTCCCCTGTGGTGGGGCCCCAAACTTGGGACCCTACCGACTCCCACGGTCGGCCTTCTTCTTGCCCTTTGTCCAAAGAGCAAGATCCTCATCACCCTGACCAGTCTGCTGCTGCTGTTGTCCAGAGGCCTTTGCTACAAGCCTAATCTCCTCCTGGACGAAGTCATCCCACATCCTCTCCCATGTAGGCATGACCTCCTTGGCAACAATGCCACGAACAAATGGACCCCACGGTTTGGTGAAGCTATTCATAGCTTGCCTCACCAAAGAGTTAGGGTCCACCACCTCTCCGACGGCTCCAAGCTCGTCTCTAATCTGAGTCTAGTGACCAAGGACTGAAGTCATCGAATCATCCTTGAGCATGCGAATGCCCCTCAGTCGGTCATGAAGAACCATCTTTCGGTTCTCATTGGAGCTCTCATACAACTTACATAGAGATGACCACATCTCATATGCATAAGTCTTCCCGGTCAAATGGGGTATGATATGATCATGAATTGTAGCACAAATGGTCCTCTTTGCCTTGTTGTTCCTCTTCCTGAACTCTGCCAACAAGATGGGGGCAGTAATAGGAAGAACAAGAATAGGTGCCTCAACTATGTCCCATAGTTCGAGGTCCTCTAAGACAAAGACCATCCTTGCCTTTCGAGGCGACCAATTGCTTGCCCCAGCTAGCCTGCCCTCGACACGCATCTAAGATGCTGATAGGTCTGCCAAATTGCACTCCAACTGATGCTCAAACTGCAAAGAAAACGCTGCCTCACTCCTGTCAACACAGGTGTGAAAAGAGACAAGCGTACTCCGACCTCACTCCTAGCAAAATAGGTGTGAAAAGAGGTCAAGTCAAGTCAGCCTGACTCCTACTCTGTAGGTGTGAAAAGAGACCGATGACAAACTGTCACAACTTCCCAACTGTCCTCTACAAAAATCTGCCCACTAACAACCACTGAAAGAATCAATGGCCGTCCACAAAAATCTGCCAAGAAGATGTATATGACAGCCAACACATATGCTGTCCAAACTGCTCAAAAATCAGCCACCTCAGCTCTGATACCATGAAGATTTTCCAGGTCCTATCAAGCTGCCAACTAGGTTTGTCTTTGACCACAGATTGGTTCTAAGTTTCAACTATTATGTAAAGGTTTTGCTGATTTGTTACGGTTGTACTTGCAATTTTAGGTGCTCTAGCATGTAGTTTTAGTAACCAAAAGTTAGCACATGCATACTAAAATAAATACAACACACCTAGAGATTTTTATAGCTGAAAATAAACAGATCTAAAAGACTAACACACATCATTTTGTACACAGGTATTTTGGTCAACATGACCCTGGATAAACCCTCCCCGGGGAAAACCAGTTTGGGATATATGTCTATATATGAGGAAAAGAGATGGTGGAATACAACAAGTACAAAATATAGATGAACCTGATACAATAACAACTTGATCCAAGCTGAAATACAAGTCCAAATGAACCAGGTGTGCCCCTCATAAATGCTCTCAAAACCACCAAAACTGCTGCAGATGCAAATTGTGAGCTCTGAATGGAAAACCCGTCCACAGTAATCAAGCACTGGTGTGTGGCCTCCCTCTGAAATTGATCCCATTGCAATCTGATAGGTGTAAGACCTCCCCATTGCTGATGTGCCCTCCTCAACAAGTGCGACCTCCACAACAATGGAAGCTCCTCAGTAAATAAACCAGGCTCCAAGCTAGATGCCTCTCTCCATGAAGATATGTGCCCAAGCTAGCCTAACCTCATGCAACAAACCTCATGCCAAAGCTCCCTCTCAATCTCTCCAAGTGATCAAATGAAGTTATGAGCTCTCCTTTGCCCTTTGTGCCCCTCTTGAACCTCCATAAGGAAACCTAGGATATGGATGGTTGAGATCATCCCATCTCCCATCTAATCAAAGGTTGAGATCTCTCTAAAAGAATCTCACTCAATAACCCACTTTGGGTTAAGTTCCCTAAGTTCACTTTATGTCTCTAATTCACCCACAAAGTGAATTAATAGTCATTTTAGGCATAAGTGACAAAATTTCACTTTTGACTTAAAACTCCTAAGTCAAAGTGAAATTAGACACAAAGTACAAGGCACAACGTACATAGTACATCCCACATGTGTTTAGGAGAGCAGAAACACATGGGGAACACCTCCCAAGGTACATAATCTCAACAAGAACAACATGTAAACTCTAACAATACAGTGAAAGCAAAGTATGGCATGACCCCACTTTACTTGGATCTAACTTTTTGATCACATTTTATATCAAATCTCCATAGAGTTAAGCATACAATTTATATTACTTTGGGAGTTGTAGATACTGTTTTCTATCATTGAAATATAAGAATGATCAATGATGAAGTTTATGGTTTTTCAGATTCAATGTTCATTGCCTATTGGTGAATGCTGGAATGATTTAAATCTAAAAATGAATTTGAATTATTGCTAATTTATGTTAATTTCAGTTCTATATTTTTCATAAAACAAAAATTTGATGTGTTATACCCTTGATGAATCCTTGCCCCTTGTTTCAAAAAGTGTTGTACCCGTATACATACCTTGGCAACTTAGTTGCCTACCTATTACAAAGTACCCCCCAGATAATGTGGTCATTCATGTGGATGCTTCATAGATCCAACTCTTGAAAGGCTGTAATATGAAATGAAGATCATGTAATATTCTATGTAATGATCTCATAAAGGATCATCACACCACCATAGTATGCTTGCTTGCATTTGTTATTTTGTTATTTGCTTTAGCGCAACAAAATTGTGGGATTGATACATTGGGTTGATTATGTGGTTTAGATATTAAATACAAGGATTGTTCTTTTTCCTTCTTCCGTTATATGGGATATTAAAGGCATATTTGTAACCATTTATTTTGGGTTTTGTGAGTCTTTAGCCACATATATATGCTATGTCTATGTTACACCATGACTTGTTCTTGTCCTTAAAACCAACATTCCACACGATCCAATGTTTTGTGGACTTTTGTACTTGTAAATGTCTTGAAACTGGTAGGAACACTTTGGCAACTTTGAAAACATCCCTGTCGCACCCGCCTCATTCCTTGCCATATTCGGGGACTTTTTGAGACCGGTCCCCACATGCCTTCATTCGATAGGGTACTCCTAGCTATCCCTCTTGTTAAACCCTGTACGATCATGTTTAAAAACAAAAAAACTAAAATTAAATCTTTTACTGCAAGCCCCATTTATTCGAAAGCATAGAACCTAAGATAAAACATGACAAACTTTAAAACTATTCGTCATATACTAATTTCATTTATGAAGGAAAATCTTGAAGCTTTTTAAGCCTCTTCCGATGATGGACTTGCTTTAGGGTTAATTTTTTTTTGAGAACGAAAGTCACCACTGCAGATTCCTCCCTTTGATATATTCTAATTTCATTATCATGGGAGTTGTCTCACACTATCAAAGCTACCATTCGTTGAAGATTCTCATAATGTGTGTATTTGGAGCCGCCGTCTGTTGTTGGAGTAGATGATTTTCCTTGGAATCGACCATCAAGGACTCCGCAGTGTAATTTGGAGGCTTGACAATCTAATTGTAGCAAATGGGTTTGTTTTTTAAAGGGCCATTTGCCAATTTTCTAGGTTTTTCTTGTTTATTATAGTGCTCATTGGTTGGATTAGCGATTTTTAAAGTCATTGAAGTTTGGACTACGGATAGCAAAGGTGTTTTATTTTTTCTTTTGCATATTTTTGTACTTGCATTTATTCAATTGATCAAACTATCATGTTGTAATTTTGTAACTTGTAAGTTGTTTAAAGTTTTGGATCTTGAGGGCTATTGTATTTGTATTGTAGGTTTTATTCGGAGGCCATTGCCTAGTTTTCCCCCCCTTTTGGGAGAGCACGATGCTGGTATTTGGAGGTTTCTTGTTTTCTTCTATCAATTGGTATATCAATAGACCGCCTTTCCCCATTTAGATATTTTTTGGATGCTCTTGGTCACTTCTTGTCTAATAAGCAAGAGATGAATGGGGTTATTTGGGAGGATATTTACAGGTAGTATATCTAGGGCACTTGGATCGACCCTCTTGGAGGTTTGAGGCCCAAAATGGCCTTTGATGCAAAGCACTTCCCGGGGCTTAGAGACGACCTCATAGTGTGCTTGCCTTATAGGCTTCGACATTGGATGCATGGACTGAAGATCCCATTAGGACAATTCAAAGTGGGCTCTCATCAACTTACAAGTGGATGCTAAACACTAAATACCATCTATAGGAGATAGAAATGGAGGAGCTATGAGATATGTAGTCGGTTCCATTGCCTACTCGGGGAGTTCCATCACTCCCTCTCCACCCTTTTTTTGGTACCTAGACCAGCGGTGTCTAGCCTTATACTTGGGAGAGGCCCTCAAGCCCAAAGCTCACATTCTTGAAACCCCCCCTTCGCTTGACAGGACACTATTCAAAGGATCACAACTTTCTTCACGATGCTCCTAGATCGAGGCACCAAAAGGCAGGTATAGTGTAGCAAGATTTCTAGTTCCTAGATTTGTCAGACCTTGAGAGGCAACCTAGCCCCCAGTAGTGAGGCCCATGTGGAGTTGTCCTATGGGTTCTCGAGATAGTTCACACTAGATCAACAAGTAACCCCCTTTGACTAGCTCTCGAATGAGGGCCATCTCTTCTGGATAGAAAGATATCCTCAGACTAACCATCTGTTTCGGTTAGTTTTTTGTACAAAGTTCCTCTCCTTTGGCATTGGATGGTAGAAGAGATTCCCTTCTTAAGAGGAGGATCGCCTCTGTCCTTCCTTCATTTGACGACAATATTTTGGAGCATTGAGGTTCTTTGGCTTCCTACTCGGCTCTAGAGCTTTGTATCTCTTCTTTTTGGCATTGCAATAGTGGTGATTAGATCTTTTAGGGTAGGAGGATAGGCTAGCCTATCCATAGCACGTACTAGCCTATCCATAGCAGGCACAAACAAAGGGTGCACAAGGCACACCAATCAAGGGTGCAAACACCATCTAGTGGACAAGCAAGCTAAGTGGGTGCAAGTCATCTCCATATCACACACAAAAGGAAAGGGGGCACACTATTGCACTAGGGGTGCATTTCCCAAGAAGAACTCCATTGCTGAGCTTGAGATGAGCTTGCATTTGTATCAGGTTCTTCTTATGTTATTTCCTTTTGTACAGTTGCTTCCAATATATATCTATCTCTCTTACTGGTTTTCTCCATGGGGGTTTTTCTAGGGTCATGTTGACCAAAAACTACTTGTGTACATTTGTCATGGTTTGCTTAGTATTTTCAGCTGTAGTTTGTTAAAGATTTAGGAGGGGTGTTTGATGTTTTATGGTATATGTATGAGCTAATCTTAAACAACATGGTATCATAGTCTATGGGCAAAAGAGTGGGCTGAATTTTGGAGCAGACAGTGGGCAGAGTTAAGGAAGGGCAAAGATCGGATTTGTTGGTTGTTTTTTTTGGACAACAAGCATACTGTCCTAAATAGTGAGAAATATCAGATTTGAAAGTGCCTAAAATTGAGAACATGTTGGGCAGATTGTTACACAGGTTGAGGAGCTTCTTTTCACGCTTGAGATTGGTGTGTTAGAGGCAGTTTTCTTTTGTTTAGATCAGATCAATTTTTGGTAGTAGTGGGTAGCCATGTCAGTGGTAGGATTGAAGGTGGAGGATAGGCTAGTAGGTGCTGGCAATTGGTCTCCTTGGAAGGCCATAATTGTTTTGATATTGGAGGAACTAGAGTTATGGGACGTATCTGCCCCAGTGGTTCTTCCCCCTATTACTGCTCCTTCATTGGTGGCAGAGTTCAGGAAGAGGAATATCAAGGCAAAGAGAACTATCCTTGATGCGGTTAAAGACCATATCATACCTCATGTGTCCGGTAAGGCGTTTGCTTATGAGATGTGGGACTCATTATGTAAACTTTACTAGAGTTCTAACCAGAATCGACTGATGGTGCTTCAGGAGAAGCATTGAAATGATCAAGGTTGAGTCGGTTATTTCATACCTCTCGAGATTGAGTCATACTCGTGATGAGTTGGTGGCTGTTGGAGAGATTGTGGATCCCACGGTGTTGGTGAGGACAGTCTTAAATGGCTTCACCAAACCTTGGGAGAATTTTGTGCGAGGCATTGTGGCCAAAGAGACTATGCCCGATTGGGAAAGGCTCTAGGATGACTTCGTGCAGGAGGAGTTGAGGCATGTCTCCACATCTACTAGTCAACGACATGGTGTTGGAGATGGTGATGAGGGTGATCTTGCTCTTTTTGCAAAGGGCAAGAAAAAGTTCGGACTGGGTCCCAAAGGAGGGGCCAAGCAGTAACAACTGAGAGGAGGAGAGCAGAAGAAGGACATGAGCAAAGTGAAATGCTTTGCTTGTGGCGAGTTGGGGCTCTATGTTGGACAGTGTCCCAAGAAGAAGAAGCAGGGTGGTACTACAACGACAACAGAGGAGGAGGAGTTCACGGCTCAGTTTGAGAGTGAGTGTGCTCTCATAGGTTGTTGTTTGACAGTTGAGACACCATCCAACAGTTGGTGTGTAGACAGAGTTGAGGCCCCGCAGATTCAGAGTGTTGCAACTCAAGGGACTCAAACTCAGTTATCGAGTACGCCGTATTCAGGGGTGACTGGTCCACTTGAGACAACTTTAGTTTCAGAGTTGCAAAGTATACAGATAGTTGGTGCAGATACTTCAGGGCCACATACTACTTTGCAGAGATCTGTTGGAGAGCCTCAGAGGTTGGTCAGAGAGAGCAGGGTACCATAGAGGTTTGGGTCCCACTTGGCTATGGAGATGAGCAGATCAATTTCAGATTCCTCTTCAGGAGGAAGACTCTTGGTGAGAGACCAAGGTGAGGATCTTTGGTGAGATGCCAAGATCGAGAGATTCTTGGTGAGATGCCAAGAGCAAGTGACCTTTGGTGAGATGCTAAGGTATAGACCTTTGGTGAGATGCCAAGGTAGAGAGACCTTTGGTGAGATGCCAAGATCATAATCTTTGGTGAGATGCCAAGAACAAGGCTTGGATCAAGAAGGACTTTGATTCAAGGAGATCTTGGATAGGTGGAGATGGACTTCCATCTATAGATCATGCAGGTCGAGCAGATCAGAGTTAGAGGCCACTTTTGATGATCATGTTACAACCATACTCACCGAGTATTTGCCAGCAGGCAAGGATGTCCACTGCAGGGACAAGATTGGAGAAGTGAGTGACACTTTTCTCGGTAAGAGGGAGTGCTGAGATTTGGGTACCTTGGAAAGTGCCCCCCTTGTGTTTGTGAGTCTCTAAACACAAAGGGGGAGACTATTACCCTTATACCTTTTCTTTATGTTCTAATTTCACATTGACTTTATTCACTTAAGTCATAAAGTGAAATTTGTCACTTAAGTCATAAAGTGACAATTAATTCACAAGTGGGTGGATTAATAGACATAAAACAAACTATGGAAACTTAAGTAAAGTGGGTTTCTAAGTGAGATTTATGAGAATTGATCTCACTCATTGATTAGACTTGGGCTAGATGCGATCTAGGCCCTTGATCTTTTAGGTTTTGCCTAAGAGAGGATAAAGGAGGCAAAAGGGTAAGGAAGAGATTCATTCTCATTTGAGAGAGTTGACTGAAGAAGAGAAGAGAGGAGAAGAGGGTTTGGAGAGGAGAAGAGAGGCGCACCTTTGTGAAGGAGGGGCGCATAGCTTGAGGAAGCTAGTCTTGGGCTTGTGTGGGCGCACTTGTGTGATGCAAGAGTGTTTGAGAGCTTAAGGGGCGCACCAATTTTAGTGAAGGGTGACGCTCTTGGTGTAGAGAGGGCACACTTGTTTGGTTGAGGGTGCAATAGCTTGTGCAAGGAGAAAGGGGGGGCACATCCATTGTTGGAGAGAGGCACATCCATAGCAGGCACAAGCAAAGGGCGCACAAGGCACACCAATCAAGGACGCAAACACCATCTAGTGGACAAGCAAGCTAAGTGGGCGCAAGTCATCTCCATATCAGGCACAAAAGGAAAGGGGGCACACTATTGCACTAGGGGCGCATTTCCCTAGAAGAACTCCATTGCCGAGCTTGAGATGAGCTCGCATTTGTACCAGGTTCTTCTTATGTTATTTCCTTTTGTACAGTTGCTTGAAGACTCCAATATATATCTATCATCTCTCTTATTGGTTTTCTCCATGGGGGTTTTTCCAGGGTCATGTTGACCAAAAACTACTTGTGTGCATTTGTCATGGTTTGCTTAGTATTTTCAGCTGTAGTTTGTTAAAGATCTAGGAGGGGTGTTTGATGTTTTATGGTATATGTATGAGCTAATATTGGACAACATAAACCCATTGTTTAACCCATGCAAAGGGCAACCATAAAAGAGCATTAAACCCAAAGATTGAGGGCAGATTTCAAAGGGAGAAAAATCAGACTGTGTGACTGTCCTAAAACAACAGAGAAACAATTTGGTTAAACTTGAAATAAGTGCCTAACAATAGGTCAAAGATAGACCTCTGTTAGCAACCCTTAAACCTCGACATTTCTTCAATCTCAAACCTCCTCTTTGCTAGGGGCTTTTAAACTTGAGTAAAAACTCATTGAACTAGAAATACCAAACTTGTGGTGCATACATTAGCCCATACTGGGCTTTCTTTGATCTTGTTAGTTTCTATAGCTTAGAAGGTGTCTCAACTTGGGCCTAAGTGTCCTAGACATGCCGATGGACACATTAAACTACCCAGATCAACCTTATTTATTTTGCCCAAGCCTAACTTAGGAATTTAGCAAAATTCTGTTTGAATGCTTAGTGGGGCCTAGGATAATGGGGCACATGGCCTTAGTGCTCTGTGGGGTTCATCCCAAGGGAGGTGCCTCAATCTGAGCCATTGAAGGCTGAAATGGGCACACATCTCAAGGTAGAAAGGTGGTTGATAGAAAGATAAATTGAGGGGTTGAGGGTGAGGATGACACACACATTACTCATTGTTGAGTAAGAGAACTGAAGGGGGGCACATAGGGTTGAGGAAGAGGGCGACTGGTTGAGTGAGTTGAGTAGCTTGTTGAGGGGCGATTTCTGGGCATCTTGGGCAGCTTGCAGAGGTCGAGTTTTTGGCAACAGAGAGGCTATACCAGTTGGAGTATATTGGGCCGTACCAGGCCGTACCTTCAGGAAGAAAGAGCCCGATTTTGAGTACGTCGTACAACAACCAAGAAGGGCCGAAATTCCCAAGCCATACAACAACCAACGGAGGGGAAATTAAGCAGGTCGTACAACAGAATTAGAGGGTAAAATTGTTGGGTTGTACGACATAAGTTAGAGGCCAAAGTTGTTGGGCCGTACAGTTGATTGAGAAGGCAAACTTGTTGTAAGATTTTCTATTGCTGTAATATTTCTCTGAAGCCCCTCCTTTGCTGGTTTTCCCCACACTGGGGTTTCCAAGGTATTTCTAGTCTTGTTCATTTTTATGTGCTTGGTTTTTGTTAGCTTCTGTTGGGTATTGTTTGTTAAATAACTCAGCTGTAGGTTATTTGCATAATTTCTAAATTTATATCAGCAAGTATAATTTCCGGGTTAAAGTAAATTATTGGCAATAATTTCTGTGCTGAGTTATAGGAAATTAACATGGTATCAGAGCTCATCCTTTGAATACAAAAGGAGCCAAGTCATTTGCTGTTCAGACCAGGGTGTGAATCAATAAGGGGGACGTGTTACCAGAAAGTGTGTGGAGTGACAACCTCCGACTTAAATGGCCAGTGCAGGCTTGAGGTTCGAAGACAGGCTGGAGGGCTCCTCAAACTTCAGTCCATGGAGGGAGTGAATGGGTTTGTTGTTGGAGGAGAATGGATTGTGGGAGTTTGTTGAAGGGAAAACAATACTTCCAGTTGATCCAACACAACAAACAACCCATCTCAAGAATGATGTGAAGACAAGGAGGATTATTTTTGATGGTGTCAAAGACCACATCATTCGTTATTTGTCTGGCAAGAAGGCAACTAAGGATATGTGGGAGGCCCTAGTGAAACTGTACCAATCTGATAACCAAAGCAGGAAGATGCAACTCAGAGAGAAGCTGGGAAGCACGAAGATGGCCAAGGGAGAGTTAGTTGTTACATACCTCACTAAGTTCACTCAAATCAGAGATGAATTGGCAGCTGTTGGGGAGGTCATGGACGAGACAGAGCTGGTGAGGACAACCTTGAATGGTTTCACCAAGCAGTGGGAGGTGTTTGTCCAAGGAGTGGTGGCTCGAGAGAAACTCCCTGATTGGGGGAGAGGTTATGGGATGACTTCACCCAGGAGGAGTTGTGAGTTGATGCCTCTCAGGCTAACCAGCCAAAGAGTGAAGAGGAGGAGAATGTGGCTCTTCATGTGAATAAGAGCAGTGGAGGAGGTTCCAGGGACATGAGCAAAGTGATTAGTGGACAGTGGATCATCTTGCCATATGACAAGAATGAGGTCGATGTTCCTTAGTGTTTCAGAGACGAGCTCAGACTTGCATGTGAGAAGTGGGGCTAGCACCATGTATGCAATGAAGGGGGTTGGATGTGTCAGATTCTAACTAGACTCAGGTGGTTCTCTGGAGGTGGCCGAGGTGTTATTTGTTCCAGAGCTGAAGGTAATTTGCTCTCAGTATCAGCTCTAGAGGATATGGGGTATGCAATTATGTTCAAGGATGGACATGTACTCATATGTTCAAAGGGAGCGACCTTGGATGCAACAGTGAGGCTTGGCATCAGGGAGGATATGATGTACAGGGTGCTGGGAGTCTCCATGTTTTAAAA